>JAVJIF010033430.1:0-37500 GCA_038442645.1 Agave tequilana
ACACAAACACACACATATATATATACCTATATATATACACCAATATATACATATACACAGGAGTAAGTTTAAGATGATTATATGAGAAAGGAACCAGAAACGATCACTTCGAACAAGATTAGAAGCCGAATACCCGGTGAAGGGTTCTGAACTTCTTTCTCGTGATTCCTCTTAATAAGAGTTAGAGGTGCACAATGCAATCTTGTTATAGAAGTATTAACAAAAGAAAATATTATTTTGAAGAGATAAATTACAAATGGAATATGAACTTACAAGGCTTGTCTTGATACTATGACTTTTGAAACTGGATACAGGATAAGGTAGGAATACAGTTTGAAAGGTTTAGGTGAAGATGGTAGTTGAAGAAGGTTGGTTGAGGACTGAGGAATTTCTGACTTAATTGCTGATTGCTATTTTCGCTCTGATACCAAAATAAACCCAGGAGTAAGTTTAAGATGATTATATGAAAAAGGAAATAGAAACGATCACTTTGAACAAGATTAGAAGCCGAATAACCGGTGAAGGGTTCTGAACTTCTTCCTCGTGATTCCTCTTTATAAGAGTTAGAGGTGCACAATGCAATCTTGTTGTGGAAGTATTAATCGACAACCACACAGTATTAACAAAAGTTGAAATATTATTTTGAAGAGATAAATTATAAATGGAATATGAACTTACAAGGCTTGTCTTGATACTATGACTTTTGAAACTAGATACAGGATAAGGTAGGAGTACAGTTTGAAAGGTTTAGGTGAAGATGGTAGTTGAAGAAGGTTGGTTGAGGACTAAGGAATTTCTGGCTTAATTGCTGATTGTTATTTTTACTCTGCCTTTGACGAATGAAGGGGACTCTGATTTATAGAGAGTGTGGATGCTTCTGGAGGTGGTGAGCTGTCCTGCATGATTGAGGGATGAGCTGTCCTTCTTGAAGGCATCTGCTTTTGGGCGAGTGCGTCACGTTCTTTGAGGTAAGGAATCTACTTTCCGTCAAGTCTCCTCTGTCATTTTTGAATTATTGCCGGTGAGTGGATTTACATTTGAGGTGGAAAGATAAGTGCTTTGTCATTTTCTTCTTTTGCTTTTGATCTTGCGATGTTGTGGAATCGGGTGATGCTTTTGAGCTGGAGATGCTGTCTGCTTTTGTCATCTTGTGATGAGTGACAGTATTTTGTCTTCTTGTGATGAGTGCTTTGTCTTCTGTCTTCTGATGGTGGAATCTGCAGAAAAGTGTCTCTTTCTCTCTCTCTCTCTCTCTCTCTCTTTTTTTTTACATATCAAAGGGATCTTGGCCACCGATGGGATCGGTGGAGGTGGAGGATGTCGTGGAGTTTGCCCGGGAATGGTTGAGTTGCTTCTGCATCTTCTTAAATTTTTGGAATTGTAAGAACTGTTGGAATTCATCTTCTGATTCAGAGTCTTCGGGGAGTTGAACTGGGGTTTTGGAGTTGGATTTTGGAGTAGTGGAAGGATCCGTTTGCTTGGCAATTTGTTGAATATGATGTTGGAGTTTTTTGCCGGTGGCGAGGAATTCAGTAACTGTTGTGTCCGAACAGAGAGCTTGATTAAATTTGTCCCACCATTTAATTTTGAATTCTCGGAATAGACTCATATGAAATTTGTCGGCAATACTATAATGTTGAGCAACTCTGTAACTCCAACAGAAAATCCATGGAACCTTGAATTCTCTATAGAACTTTACTGTCTTGACATAGTATAGTCCTTTGGCTTTGAGTAGGTAGGGATTGAAGCCTTTGAGTATTGCTGGTGGTAGAATATCTGTTGTGGGTCCGTATGAATGCCACCACTCATCGAACCAAATTGGAAAATCTTCTTGATAGTTTGAATGAAAGGTAAAAAAACCATGAATGATCAAATGGTCTGTAGAGGAATGCGCGATACCAGGCCATCCGATAATCATGATAGGAGTAACCTTTTTGAATGTAATTGACTATAAAATCCTTCATTGTAGCATAGGATGCCCATTCTGTCGGTTTGATTACTCTTTTGATGATGCATTTTGAATAAGAGATTCTGTCGGGATTATTTTTGTCCATAGAATGATATAGCTCAATAGAGCCAGAGTCAACGAGAACAAGTTCGTAATATCGTTGAGTTTTGAGTGGGTCGTCTGGAATCCATTGACAACCAGAAGGTAGGATTTTATTAACAAATGAGGAGAGGGTTTTGTAATCAGGAATTTCAGTAAAGGTGGTAAGGAGTAGATGTTCTGGATTCCTTTTGGTGAAATAAGGCGATGAATTAGATGTTGACTGAGGGCGGGATGTGTTTTGAATTTTGGCAGAAGGCGTTTGAAGAGTCATGGCATAAGGAAGAGGAGGAAAATTACCTAAGACTTAGAATTTATTGGGACTTTGAATAGGCGAGGATGAAAGTGATGAGATTTTTATTTCATAGTCTTTGGAATTGACGGTCTTTTGAATCGGAGATTTGCCTTTGTCGGTACTCATTTTGAATTTGTGGTTAAGAATTCACGAGTTAGGAAATCGGGTAAGGAATTATTTGAACCTTTAAGATACTCTATATCAAAATCAAAAATAGAAAGAATGGCTTGCCATCTAGCAAAAATTTGCTTAGATGCAATATTTTGAACATCTTTTTCAAGAATAAATTTAGCGGATTGATAATCAATTCGGAGAAGGAATTTTTTATTCAGAAGATCATCTTGGAATTTAGAAATACATTGAAAAATGGAAAGAATTTCCTTTTTGATGGTGGAGTAAGATTTTTGAGGACCGAGCCATACACCAGAATGAAATCTAACCAGTTGCTCATGAGATGTTTGTTGAAATCTTTGTTTCAGTATGCCACCATATCCTATATCCGATGCATCTGTTTCAACTATCATGAATGCATGAGGATGAGGAATGCATAGACATGGTAATGAATGGACTTTCTCTTTAATTTGTTTGACTATTTGAGTATGCTTATCAGACCATGCTGGTGGATTTTTTTGGAGTCTTTGAAATAGTGGTGCACAAATTATTCGTATTTTTGGGATGAAATCAGATACGTAATTTAAACATCCTAAAAATCTTTGTAACTGGGTTTTATCTTTAATTTCATCGGGAAATTTGTTTGCAAATTCTATTGATCTATTGATTGGTGTTATGGTTCCCCTATGAATATTGTGAATTTAGAATTGTGAATTATAATATTTATGAATACAAACCATTTCTGATATGTGAATCCCTTAATAGTTGAAATGAAGTTAGAGTCGGAGGGTTCAGTGGTTGAAATGGTGATTTCGTTTAATGAAAAAGGTAACTGTTCTTCCGATATGGTTACAATTTCTTTTCCTTTATTGAGTTGAGTCTGAATAAGGCACATTTGGGTTTCGTATGCTAAATTTTTTGTTTCTATTTGGCTTAAATTTTCTTTAATATTCTTAATTTCTTCTTTTAATAATTTTATTTCTGTTCGAAGTTCATGAATGCTATTTGGTTGGGGCTTCAAGGTTGTATTTACGGGATAGGTCTCAAAAAGTTTTGAGATACTAAAAGGTTGAATTAGTTTATCCGTATTGTCTTCTTCATTGATTATTAGGGTTTTCAACTTTTCTAAATGTTCCTTTTGTTTTTCGGGTCTGGAATCTGTTGTATCATATCGAATATCAATTCTTTTGAATCTTTTTTTAAAATTTTTGCCTTAGGTAATTTTAGAGTGTTTCTTGTATTAATCATATTAATTTGTTTACATGTACACGTATGGTCACTAGAACTTGAAGAATAGTAAAATCCATAATCTTCAGATATTTTATTAATTTCAGAATAGAGTTGTAATTTTTCTTTAAATTTTTCTTTTATGTTTGAATCTATATCTGATAGATTGTCTATGATTTCATTAATTCTATTTTTGCCTTTTAATTTACATTTACTTGCGATGTGACCAGGTTTGCGACATTTATAACAAGTAATTCTTTTAGATTGATAATAATCTTCGTTTGAATGTTTTCGAGAATATTTGTATTTCTTTGGCTTATGCTTTTTATAAGGAATTATTTTTTGTTTGTGTTTCTTTTCTATTGAGGGAGCTTTTATTCCTGTGATGCCAAATGCTTCACAGAAAGGGCCCATTTCTTTTCGTTTATTATCGTATTTGGCTTGAAATTTTAATTCCTGACAGGCTAGTAGTGCTTCCTTTTTAACGAATGCAAATAATTGACCGTATGTAATAGTACTAAAATCAATATTATCATCTTCAATTCCCATGGCCTTTTTAATACTGGTGAAAACTCGTTGTGAAAATAAATTGGGTAGACCTGTAATAAATTTTTCTTTCTAAAAAGATTTGGTTGAATCGGATCGTTTTAACACATGAGTTAGAAACATATCTTTGTACCATCGAAAATCAGAAAGGGTTGGACATCAAAGGTTAGTAAGGAATATTTTTGAAGATCCTAATTCTTCTGCAGGGTTTCCTACAAAATGTGTTGCTATTGTGACGATGAGAAAACTAGTAGAATTATTGAAAATCACCTAGAGGGGGGGTGAATAGGTGATAATGCTAATCAATGCACAATTAAAAATATGATGCAACAATCGCTCAAAACAAGACTAGAAGCCGGATGCCCTATGAAGGGTTCTGAACTCCTTCCTCGCGATTCCTCTTAAAATGAGTTGGAGGTGCACAATGCAATCTTGTTGTATGAGATTATGATTGATAAGATGAATGAAAACAAGTGAATATTGCAATGACAATTGAGAGCAAGTAATAAGTGCAATGAAAGTAAAGCAAGAAGCACAAGAAGGTAAACCAAATACAAACACCAAGAATTGTTATCGAGGTTCGAGCACCCAGCTCTACTTCCCCGCCTTCCCCAGAAGGATTACTAACTCTTCCACTATCACAAAGATATTACAAATACACCGGAGTACCCAACTCCACAATCTCAAGAACAGGTAATCTCTTAGTAGTCAAAAGACCATAAACTTTCTCTTGCAAAATTCTCTTCCCTTACAAGGTCCTTAGAGAACAATGAGTAGGATATGAAGCTCTTGTGTGTAAGGAGAAAAGAAAAAGAAATCAGAGAGTTCTTGAAAACACTTCAGAAAATGAGAGAATTTCAGCCCAAAAACAAAGAAATCAAACTCTTTTGAATGCCTTAAACTTTTGAAACTTTTGCAAATTTTTCTTGTTAGAAGTGGTAAATGAACCTCTCCCCAAACACCCCTATTTATAGTAGAGGGCTAGGGTTTAGAGATAAAACTCACTTAAGGCTAATCAGGAAGTATTAAATTCAAAACATGTCATTTAAACATATTTAAGAGAGAAAAGGACAAAAATTAAACCAGCTTAGGAAATAGCCGTTACTGTACAAACGGCTATCTCGGTCGACCAGTCGGTCACCGCAGTTCAAAAATAAGAGCCGTTGCCGGCTCTCGGTCGACCGACCGGTCGACCGAAATAAACAGAGAGCAAAGGTCTTACAGTCAGACAGGTTTGTAGGCAGAAGATTGCATATAAAAATATTTTGTACATATTATAAGAAATAAACTTAGAAATAAGATGTGTGCAAAAACGTGTGTGATGGAGCTTCAAACCTATTCACTATTCTTTAACAAAACTATAAAACTAGAAACAATTCTATTGAAGTCTTCTTAAGCAATCTTGAAGTCTTGAGCCATGCTATGCCTTGCTAGAGCCTTCTCTTCTATGTTCCTTCTATGATGTGCAAAACGCCTTCTTTGCTTCATGAACCTAGAAGTTCTTGCAATAGCTATGCAATGGCCTCCAAATATGGTACTAACCTGAAACTTATCTTGAACAAAATTATTAGTGCCAAATAGCTCTTATTTGTTTTGTTATCATCAAAACTCTAGACAAATGGAGAGTGTAACCTTATGGGCCAACAATCTCCCCCTTTTTGATGATGACAAAACAAATAGTGCTATAAGCAAAAATATAGGGGAGGAGAAAGCTCCCCTTCAAATTATGCTATCATAAAAATAATGTAAGGTGCAAGCAAAAACCATAGGATTAAAAACCATGAAATAAAATACTTGCAAAAACACTTAAACTTAAAACATGAATTCGTAAAAACACATTAAAAACCAAAAACATGTATAAACTCATATGGAACCAAAACCATATGAACTCATAATTCTATCATAAAAACTCATTCTCCCCCTTTTTGTCATACATCAAAAAGGGTTAAGAAAACATTTTTATTCAATAACACAAACATTAAGTTCACTACAAATGAAGGAAAATCTAGAAAACTCAAGTGGTTTAGTGAAAATATCGGCAAGTTGCAAATCCGTAGAAACATAATCAATATCTATATCTCCTTTCTCAAAATGATCTCTAAGAAAGTGATATCTAATCTCAATGTGCTTGGTCTTACTATGTTGATTTGAATTTTTAGTCATGTGTATAGTACTAGTATTATCACAAAATATTTTTATATGGTCAAAATGCAAATCATAATCAAGGAGAGTATGTTTCATCCAAAGGACTTGTGCACAACAAGCCCCTGCGGCAACATACTCCGCCTCGGCGGTTGAGAGAGCTACGGAGTTTTGTTTCCTAGAGGATCATGAGACAAGACAATTACCAAGAAATTGACATGTCCCACTAGTACTCTTTCTATCTACTCTACAACCCGCATAGTCGGCATCCGAATAACTCGTCATTGAGAAATCTCCGGTTTTCGGATACCATAGACCCATTCCAATTGTGCCCTTAATATAACGAATAATGCGTTTTACCGCAATAAGATGGGACTCTTTAGGACATGATTGAAATGTAGCACAAAGACACACACTAAACATGATATCCGGCCTACTTGCCGTTAAATACAAAAGACTTCCTATCATGCTTCTATATAATTTAATATCAACATTTTTACCTTGGTCATCTTTATCAAGCTTGGTTGTAGTTTCCATGGGAGTGTTGCCTGCCTTTGAGCCTTCAAGTCCAAACTTCTTTACGAGTTCCTTTGCGTATTTGGCTTGGCTTATGAATGTCCCATTTTGCAATTGCTTGATTTGGAGTCCAAGAAAAAAATTAAGCTCACCCATTGAAGACATTTCAAATTCAAGTTGCATGACCTTTTCAAACTCCTTGCATAAAAGCTCATTAGTAGAACCAAAAATTATATCATCTACATAAATTTGCACAATTAAAATGTCATTATCAACATGCTTAGTGAAAAGAGTTGTGTCTACTTTGAAAAGTCACCTAGAGGGGGGTGAATAGGTGATGTAGCTAATCTATGAACTAAATGCGGAATTTAAAACTTAATTGCAATACACTCAAGTGCAATCAACAAATGATGCACACACAACCAAACCAAGCAATTATGAATGCACAATATGAATAGTTGCAAGGCACAAAGTAAAGAGAGAGATAGAGAGAGTCAATGGAACAAGCGCAAACAACAAGATATGTTTCGAGGTTCGAGCACCCAGCTCTACATCCCCGCCTTCGACACACGAAGGATTTCTAATCCACTAGCTAGTCCACAAAGAACTCTCACAAGGAGTACCCAACTCCTCTCTTTACAACCACAACCTCCTCCTTGAGGCAAGCTCCAATCCAACAAAACAATCACCTCACAACTTGAGGGATTAGCACAAAGCAAACAAGGATCACCTCACAACTTGAGGGATACAACCCAAGGCACAAAGCCAAACAAAGATTGGGTTTTTAACTTGGTGGTCTAACAAACAACCACAAACAATCTCTTTCTCCCACACAAAGATCCTATAGAAGAGATAGTAGATTTTAGCTCAAGTGTGGAGAAAACCAATGGGATGGAAATCAAAATCACAAAGAAAATCCTTGGGAAAAACTGAAACCAAGATCTAGAAGATGAATCAAAACTCTTTTCCTAAAAACCCTTTTCTTTGGTTTTCCAAACCCTAGCAAAAACTCCAAATAGATTGTTCAATATGAGTTCAAAAACTTCTTTTGATTGCTGTGAAAACACCAGAGAGTAGGGAAAAATTCGCACAAAAATTCTTGGAGAAAAACTCTCACAAATGGGGTATTTATAGACCCCAGAAAAATATAGCCGTTGGCAGCTGAAATTGCCAAAAATGAACTGCCGGTCGACCGGCCGGTCGACCATCCAACGGTCAAATTCTGCCCGTTGGCAGCTACCGGTCGACCGCCCCGGTCGACCCAAACAAACAGAGAGCTCTGCTCTCAGACCCGGTCGACCCTGACGGTCGACCGTCCAAACGTGCACAGATCTGTGCACGTCGGTCGACCGACCCGGTCGACCGACTTCATCCCAAGTCGACTTGTCAGAAGACTAGTCGACTGGTTGAAGCCTGGAACAGAAAACTGGGTCAGAAAAACAGTTTAAAAATATTGTTAAAAATCTTTTAACACTCCTAAAAAATCACCAAAAATAGTTTTATCATTTTGCATTGATATATAAACATGTGGTAAAAAGTTTAGCTCAAATATCAATCAATATGAACTATTTTTGTGTCTTATCATTTTTACCAAAAACCAAAAACTGTATTTTCTAAAACTTGGATTTTGAATAGAAAATACGTTTTGTCCAAAACTCTTCCAAATACAAAAACATGATATTTAAACACTTTGAAGCATGATGCATATGGATAGAAATCCAATATACATGAAACATATATATATCATAGTTTTTGTCTTTAATTCCAAAAATAAGTTTTGTTAAAACACAAAACCTAAAACACATGAAATAGGTATATCAAAGTAAGTTTGTCTAAGAGTTGAAGCATGCATGTATATAGAACAAATCTAATATACATTAAACCATGTAAACTTGTTTTGATATAATATCTATTCATGCAAACCAAGATCGGTTAAACCAAAAACCGAAAACCAAAACATGAAACGTGTGTGTTGTGAACTTGAGCATATCATACTATTCTAATCTTTACAATTTGGATCTAAACACAAAACTAGACTAAGGTACCGATGTCTTCTTGTAGAGCGCAATCTCCAAGCCGACTCGATCCAAAACTCTTTGATCCACCGAGCAAGTGCTATATATGATCTTTGACGCTCGAGCTCTTGAATCAACATGTGAAAGATGTGTGGAAGCTTTCACCAACTAATATCTTGATTAATGATCTGAAACTTAAACATCACAAGATAATTAGTACACATAACTACATGAGTTAATCATCATCAAAACTAGAGTGGAAGGCCTTTGGGCCAACAATCTCCCCCTTTTTGATGATGACAAAACTCATGGAGTTATATATGCATGGATTAAAGTTAAGCTTCAAAGAAGCTCCCCCTTAACTCATGCATAGGATAAACAACTAATAAATAGCTCTAGATACCAATGAAATTATAAAACAAATAAACATGTTCTAGATACCAATTAGCAAAAACAAATAAACATGCTCTTGATACCAATGAAAATCTTTAAAAAATAAACATGCTCTTGATACCAATGAGAAACTTTAAAAAATAAACATGCTCTTGATACCAATTAAACTAAACAAATAAACATACTCTAGATACCAATTAAACACAATATATGCAAAACAGAACTCATGATCTCTTTTACAAGCTCTTGATACCAAAACTAAACATGTTCTTTAAATAATGCTTTGGATACCAATTGAACTTAACATAAAAACACATAAAAACATAAAACATGCATATAAACTCAAATTCTTCTCCCCCTTTTTGTCAATCATCAACAAAGGGGTTAAAAACAAAACTAATAAAAACATATACCAATTAAAAGAAATTCTTTTTATATTCAAAATAAGGAATCAATCAAGGGATGCTCTCCCCCTTTTTGACTAAACTCAAATATGATACCAATTAAAAATGTGTCAATGAAGTGCATTTTGATACCAATTTAAAAAGTGAAACTATACCAATTGAAAAACAAAAATCTTGATACCAATTGATAAGTAAACAATCAACATACCAATCGTAAATAAACAATCTTGATATCAATTGAAATTAAACATAACAAATTTTGAATTTCTAAACATAAATGTTGATATCAATTTGAAATTAAACAAGAATCTTAATACCAATTGAAATTATTGCCAATTGAAATTATTAATTCTCTATCATAAAGTAAGGGAGTGGAATACTAAATACCAATTGAAAGATGAAATACAAGCTTTTCTCCCCCTTTATGAAATACCAATAAAAACTATGATGAGGCTCGAATTAAGATACCAATTGAAAACTAAATCAATTGAAACAAAGTTGAAGCTCAAGCTTATCATCATAAACAAGATTTGTGCTTAAAGATATAGGGATATAGTAAGCACATATAAAACATATATATGTATGAAAATTAAATACCAATTGAAATTGATATTCTTTGAAATGTAAGCATACATACATACAAATATATGAGTATACAAGAAATGTCAAGATTGATACCAATTGAAAGAATTCAATGATACCAATTAAAACAATAATAAGATCAAGTGTATATCTCATATTCTTACCACCCATTTCATGTTCAAGTTTACTATGATTTTCACTATGAAGCATACATGAGCATGATCTCCCATCCAACCACCCTTTGAAGGTAGGGGTTTTCAAAAATAGGTTTACAAATATAGTATGTTTGAAAACTACTACCAAGGAAGAATATCACAACTAGTTATATGAATCAACTAGAACGAGATCCTTCAAACAAGGAATAACAAAAATATTTTTCATGAAGACATATGTAAACCACATGGCACTAAAACACTCAAAATCCATATAGCACAACTTGTACTCATGAAAACTAAGTCATGAGAAAACATTAAATAAGATGAGTGTACAAGTGTTGTGAGAAACATATCAACATGAAAATGGACAATCAAGCTCAATATTGAAAACATGAAATTCATCTCAGATGTGAAATCACCAATTGAAATTATCTTAAAAGAAACATGAAATTCATCATTAATGTGAAATCACTTAGCAAACATGAAGTTCATCCAAACGATTTAAACTTCAAGGCATATGTATGTCATGTACAAACTAAAGTATACATACATATCCTAAACACAATGAGTCCACAAAAGTATATGCATGAAGGCACGTGGCTCAAGGATGTATATGTATAAATGATAGTTTGGACAAGATGGACATATACATGAAGTTAAAACAAAATATGTAAAATGATGAATACAAGTCAAATGCAAGAATCATCAAAACTAGACTATACTAGTACATCAAGTGAATACAAATGAGCGTTCAAGCACAAACATATATAAAGGTTTATTTGTAACTCACTAGTTGTACAAGTATAAATCCTAGTCTTAATGAAAACTATCATTCAATCAAGTAGTCAAAACATGAAGCATAAAACGGGATACAAATCAACATTAAAATCATAATAATCAAAAACATGAATTATTAAAATAAAAAGTCATAGTCAACCGTATGATTAGCATGACAAAGACATGTGCATTAGATCCATGATTAACATGATAGCTAAAACATAAAGAGAACACAAAATATGGGTCCATACAAAACATGGGTGATCTCAAAAGCTATACATGCATGTCAAGGGTCTAATAAACATGGCATTCAACATGTTAAACAAAACAAAACATGAGTCATCAAAAACAAAACATCATAAACATCCATATGATCATTATGTATATGCATGTACATTAGATCTAGGGCATACATGATAGTACTAAACAAGGTGAGAACACAAAGATAAGATCCATATAAAACATGGGTGTCTCAAGTAACTAAGCATGTATAACACTAATCTAATCAACATGACATAAGCATAATGAACAATAAAACAAGACATGCAATAAATTGATGAACATGAAAAAGCATGTAAATAAAAATAGGAGTTAGAGAATGATACCAAAACCGATGAAGGTGCATCTCTAGTTCTCCAAACCAATGGTGGTCCTCTCCACCAAATCTCCTTGAGAGTGAAGCATCCAAATGGTTCTCTTTTAAGCTTAGAACGCATTCACCTCAAGGAACCAATACTCTCACGTGATGCGAGAGCTCCCACCTACATCAAAAGTCAAGGAGGTGGTTTTTGGTACCCATTTTCTTTTGGGTCCATAGGGGTTAGTTTCTTTTCTAACCCAAACAAGATTAGTTGCTAAATTTTCATGATAAATGCGATCATAACAAAATCTAGCAAGGTGGCCTTTTCGGCCACAATGTGTACATGTGTACACATGAGCATACATGTTATGGTTGTGTCCGTGATGAGCATGTGTATGCCGTGATCGGTGTACATGAAAGGATGGAACTTGTTTCTTGCGAACCAAGGTTTCCAAGCGTGAATGATTCAATGTGCATTGGCTCAAAGTGGAGCCCAAACATTCAACACTTTTCTTTAAAACATTTATATCATATTCAATAGTGGAAGATAAAGTGGAGCAAGCAATAGGTGTGCAAGAAGAAGAAGCTATACTAGCATGGCACACATGAGAATCAATATCAATTTTCAAAGATTCATTTTTCTTTAAAACCAAATCCAACTCTTTTGTAATTGAATCAATTTTATTTTTCAAAATAAGGTTATCTTTAAAAGTAGAATCCAATTTTGAAGATAAAATCTCATTGTGCTTCACAACATCATCACAATCATTTTTGTTTTTCAAAATATCAATCTCATTAAGGGCAAGGTCTAGTTGAGATCTTAGTGAGTCACGTTCACTAGTAATCTCTTCCTTCTCTTGCAAAACCAATTCAAAATTAGAACACAAATCCTTTAATTCATTTTTCAAAACAAGGTTGTCCTCTTTCAAAAGATTGTGTTTTTCACAAAATTTTCAAGCTTTTGAGCAAGTTTCAAATTCAATGTTTGAACTTCAAAACAACCATGGCAATAGGAACTAGAGCTATCATCTAATTGAGTGTCCGATTGTACCTCAAGGGAGTTATTCCCTTGGACCATGAAGTAATGCTCTTCGGACTTTTCTCTCTTAGATCTCCTCATCTTGTTGATAATCCTTGGAAGCTCGGGAGACGTCAATAAGCTCCAAACTGCAAAAGCCGAGTCATAACGATCAAACACGGGTAAAAGATGTTCACTAAGAGATGCTCTAAGTGCTCTAAGTGCTAATGCATTAGCCTTTTTATGCTTGCTACTATTAGGGAAGGATTCCATAGTGGAGGCTTGATAAACTAGATGTCCTAGTGATTTTAAATGCCTACTCATATTGGCCTTCCAAGCATCAAGTCTAATATGGTCAAACATAGGAGGGCTATCCATGAGAGCAAACTAAATGAGTGCAAATGAACAATGCAAATGAAGATTAGCAAACCAAGATCTCACTCCCAGGTGGTTAAACCTAAATATCAGGAGCACTAGCTCTGATACCAATTGAAAAGTCACCTAGAGGGGGGGTGAATAGGTGGATGTAGCTAATCTATGAACTAAATGCGGAATTTAAAACTTAATTGCAATACACTCAAGTGCAATCAACAAATGATGCACACACAACCAAACCAAGCAATTATGAATGCACAATATGAATAGTTGCAAGGCACAAAGTAAAGAGAGAGATAGAGAGAGAGTCAATGGAACAAGCGCAAACAACAAGATATGTTTCGAGGTTCGAGCACCCAGCTCTACATCCCCGCCTTCGACACACGAAGGATTTCTAATCCACTAGCTAGTCCACAAAGAACTCTCACAAGGAGTACCCAACTCCTCTCTTTACAACCACAACCTCCTCCTTGAGGCAAGCTCCAATCCAACAAAACAATCACCTCACAACTTGAGGGATTAGCACAAAGCAAACAAGGATCACCTCACAACTTGAGGGATACAACCCAAGGCACAAAGCCAAACAAAGATTGGGTTTTTAACTTGGTGGTCTAACAAACAACCACAAACAATCTCTTTCTCCCACACAAAGATCCTATAGAAGAGATAGTAGATTTTAGCTCAAGTGTGGAGAAAACCAATGGGATAGAAATCAAAATCACAAAGAAAATCCTTGGGAAAAACTGAAACCAAGATCTAGAAGATGAATCAAAACTCTTTTCCCAAAAACCCTTTTCTTTGGTTTTCCAAACCCTAGCAAAAACTCCAAATAGATTGTTCAATATGAGTTCAAAAACTTCTTTTGATTGCTGTGAAAACACCAGAGAGTAGGGAAAAATTCGCACAAAAATTCTTGGAGAAAAACTCTCACAAATGGGGTATTTATAGACCCCAGAAAAATATAGCCGTTGGCAGCTGAAATTGCCAAAAATGAACTGCCGGTCGACCGGCCGGTCGACCATCCAACGGTCAAATTCTGCCCGTTGGCAGCTACCGGTCGACCGCCCCGGTCGACCCAAACAAACAGAGAGCTCTGCTCTCAGACCCGGTCGACCCTGACGGTCGACCGTCCAAACGTGCACAGATCTGTGCACGTCGGTCGACCGACCCGGTCGACCGACTTCATCCCAAGTCGACTTGTCAGAAGACTAGTCGACTGGTTGAAGCCTGGAACAGAAAACTGGGTCAGAAAAATAGTTTAAAAATATTGTTAAAAATCTTTTAACACTCCTAAAAAATCACCAAAAATAGTTTTATCATTTTGCATTGATATATAAACATGTGGTAAAAAGTTTAGCTCAAATATCAATCAATATGAACTATTTTTGTGTCTTATCATTTTTACCAAAAACCAAAAACTGTATTTTCTAAAACTTGGATTTTGAATAGAAAATACGTTTTGTCCAAAACTCTTCCAAATACAAAAACATGATATTTAAACACTTTGAAGCATGATGCATATGGATAGAAATCCAATATACATGAAACATATATATATCATAGTTTTTGTCTTTAATTCCAAAAATAAGTTTTGTTAAAACACAAAACCTAAAACACATGAAATAGGTATATCAAAGTAAGTTTGTCTAAGAGTTGAAGCATGCATGTATATAGAACAAATCTAATATACATTAAACCATGTAAACTTGTTTTGATATCATATCTATTCATGCAAACCAAGATCGGTTAAACCAAAAACCGAAAACCAAAACATGAAGCGTGTGTGTTGTGAACTTGAGCATATCATACTATTCTAATCTTTACAATTTGGATCTAAACACAAAACTAGACTAAGGTACCGATGTCTTCTTGTAGAGCGCAATCTCCAAGCCGACTCGATCCAAAACTCTTTGATCCACCGAGCAAGTGCTATATATGATCTTTGACGCTCGGGCTCTTGAATCAACATGTGAAAGATGTGTGGAAGCTTTCACCAACTAATATCTTGATTAATGATCTGAAACTTAAACATCACAAGATAATTAGTACACATAACTACATGAGTTAATCATCATCAAAACTAGAGTGGAAGGCCTTTGGGCCAACATACTTTGCCTTTAACAAAATCATTTGAAATGAGAAAACTAGAAAGCCTTTCATACCAAGCTCTTGGAGCTTGTTTCAATCCATACAAAGCTTTATCAAGTTTAAAAACAAAATTAGGATGAACATGATCAATAAAACCGGGAGGTTGTTCAACATAAACTTCTTCATTTATAAAATCATTCAAAAATGCACTTTTCACATCCATTTGAAAAAGTTTAAAATTTTTAAAAGATGCAAAAGCTAGTGTCATCCGTATGGCTTCAAGCCGTGCTACGGGTGCAAAGGTCTTCTCAAAGTCAATTCCTTCAACTTGAGTGTAACCTTGGGCCACTAACCTAGCTTTATTCCTAATGACATTTCCGGACTCATCCATCTTGTTTCTAAAGATCCACTTAGTACCAATTATTGGTCTATCGTGGGGCCTAGGAACTAGGTGCCAAACTTGGTTGCGCTCAAATTGATTGAGTTCCTCTTGCATGGCAAGCAACCAATATGAGTCCGCCTCGGCTTCGAGGATGCTTTTGGGTTCAAAATGAGAAATGAAAGCAAAGTTACCACATAGGTCATGGAGTTTGGAGCGAGTTGTTACCCCTTTAGATGCATCACCTAAGATGAGCTCCTTGGGATGATTTGTAGTGTATCTCCAAGCTTTAGGAAGCGGTTGAGAGCTTTCCTCTTTATCCTCTTGAACATCACCAATAGGTTCTTGCTTTTCTTCTTGAGTGGGTGAGTCTTTCAAGGATAGTCTCTCCATGTCTTCACCTAATGGGTCAATCTCTACAACATTCTCAACAACCACATTAGATTCTTCAAATTTAACATGCATGGATTCTTCAATGGTAAGTGAAGATCTATTGAATACTCTATAAGCTTTGCTAGTAGTAGAATATCCAACAAAGATTGCTTCATAAGCCTTAGCATCAAATTTACCCAAGTTATCTTTAGTATTCAAAACAAAACACTTGCATCCAAAAACTTTGAAATATGCAACATTTGGTTTTCTAGAATGATACATTTCAAAAGATGTTTTGGAAGAATTTTTACACAAATAAATACGATTTGAAATATAGCATGCGGTGTTTACGGCCTCGGCCCATAGATATTGAGGGAGGTTATATTCACTTATCATTGTCCTAGCCATCTCTTGAAGTGTTCTATTTTTCCTTTCTACAACTCCATTTTGTTGTGGAGTCCTAGGACAAGACATTTCATGCTTGATTCCCTTTTCATCACAATAAGTCATGAAGAGTTGGTTAACGAACTCACCACCTCTATCACTCCTTATTTTCAAAATCGAAAAACCTTTTTTCTTTTTCAACCCTTTTTCGAAAAATTTTGAAATGAGAAAAAGTTTGATCTTTGTGTTCCAAAAAGAAAACCCAAGTGAAACGGGAAAAATCATCAACTAAAACAAATGCAAATCTACTACCATTTAAACTCTTAGTTTTAGTTGGTCCAAAAAGATCCATGTGAATTAGTTCTAAAGTCCTAGTTGACATGATATCCTTGATTAGTTTGAAGGAAGACTTGGTTTGTTTCCCAAGTTGGCATGCACCACAAATGCGGTCTTTTTCAAACTTCAAGCAAGGTATACCCTTCACCAATTCCTTAGAATTAATCCTAGAAAGATGTTCAAAAGATGCATGTCCTAATCTTCTATGCCAAAGCCAAGAATTTTCATTAAAAGCATTCAAGCATTTAGTAGAACAATCTAAATTAAGCATGTCAATGATATAAACATTATTGTCACGAAAACCGGTGAGAATACAATAATTAGATTTAACATCAAAAATCTTGCAAGAAGAATCATCAAAAATAACTTTAAGTCCACGGTCACAAAGTTGACTAATGCTAAGCAAATTATGTTTCAAACCATCAACAAGAACAACATTTTCTATAATAGGAGATGCACCAATTTGAATGTTACCTATACCGATGATAGTTCCCTTGGAGTCATCCCCGAAGGTGACGGTGCCACCTTCCATGTACCTTGATAGGGTTGTAAAGTTATTGATGTCCCATGTCATGTGTCTTGAACAACCACTATCAAGGTACCACCGCTCCTTACGTCTTGGAGCCTTGGTGTGTACCTACATCAAATAATTTAGGACTTAATTTTGGTACCCACATTTTCTTGGGTCCTAATGAGTTAGTGTCATGAACCCATACAAGATTATTTGATCTATTTACTTGATCATAACAAAACTTAGCTAAATGTCCATTCTTACCACAATAGGTACATCTATACACTCTACCATATTTAAAAGCATAGTGAGTGTGTGATTTGTGAGCATGAGAATTGTGAGCATGAGAGGATTTAGCATGAGTGTTATGTGTAGCGTGAGCATGTGGGATTTTGACATGAGAAGCTTTAGTATGAGAAGTGTGCTTTTTAGAAAACATATCCTCAAGTTTCTTAGTGTTAAAAGCACAATCCTTCAACACCTTTTCAAAATCAACCATTTTAGTTTTTAAAGAAGAAATTTCTTTTTCATCAATCATAGGAAATTATGCTTTGCAAGAAACTTTGTGAGCACTAAATTCTTTTTGAATAGAAATGAGATTGGAAGAAAGTTCATCTTTTTCTTTAGAAACCATAGTAAGTTGATTTTTAAGAAAAACAACTTCCTTTTCCAATTTAGAGCACTCAATCTTTTTATTATCATAGGTTTCGGAGAGTTCAACAAAAGCATGCACAAGAACTTCTTTACTTAATTCATCTTCTTCATCATCAAGAGGTTGTAGGGTTACCTTAGGTGTGTTTGCCATGAAACACATGTTCGCCGTATCCACCTCTTCTTCGGACTCGCTTTCCGAATCCCAAGTTGCTTTGTACGCTTTCTTTTCCACCGGTTTCTTTGGTTTGAAGAAGGAAGTCATCTTCTTCTTGAACTCCGGGCAATCCGCCATGATATGTCCGGGTTTTCGGCAATTGTAGCAAATAATTCTTCTCTCCTCTTTACTTTCAAATTTCCTTCGGGAGTTGAGCTTGTTCTTCCGGTACATCCTTTTGATATTTCGCACAAGGAGGGAGAGCTCCTCATCTTCTTCTTCATATTCTTCATCGTCATCAAGAGTGGATGAAGACTTGAAGGCTATGGATTTCTTCTTTGAAGGAGCGGCTTCTTCTCTTGCCTTCTTTTTCATCTCATGGGTCTTTAAGTTCCCAATGAGACTAATGAGGTCCATCTCATCCTTGTCGTTCAATTCTTTCAAGGTGGTGGCTTTTATCTCCCATGAAGAAGGAAGAGCCCGAATCACCTTTCGCACCTTTTGATCATTTAAAATAACATCACCTAAAGAAGAAAGAGCATTGGTGATTTTAGTAAATCTTGTAATCATACAATCAATAGATTCATCATCAATCATTTTAAAAGATTCATATTGGGACCTTAAGAGATCTATCTTAGCTCTCTTAACTTGTGAAGTCCCCTCGTGTGTGACCAACAAATGTTGCCAAATCTCATAGGTGGATTGGCAATGTATTACCCGTGTAAGGTCGTCCTCATTCAAGGCGGTTAAGAGGAAATTTTGGGCCTTGGAGTTAGCCTCATATTCTCTAAAGGTAAAGTCGGTCCAAGTGCTTTTATCACTATCGGGTACAACATAGGGTTTGGTCAAAGATTTTGCAACTAAGCTACCTAAAGATTGCAAGAAAATAGTCATTCTAACCTTCCAAATAGGGAAATTAAGTCCATCAAATTTAGGAGGGGTTTTGACGTTATCGGTCATGTTTACTAGTGTATGAATGATGGAATGAAAATGTTTAGCAATTTTAAGGATCTCTCTAAGGATGTTAAGCCAAACCTAGAGTCCAAGCTCTGATACCAATTGAAAATCACCTAGAGGGGGGGTGAATAGGTGATAATGCTAATCAATGCACAATTAAAAATATGATGCAACAATCGCTCAAAACAAGACTAGAAGCCGGATGCCCTATGAAGGGTTCTGAACTCCTTCCTCGCGATTCCTCTTAAAATGAGTTGGAGGTGCACAATGCAATCTTGTTGTATGAGACTATGATTGATAAGATGAATGAAAACAAGTGAATATTGCAATGACAATTGAGAGCAAGTAATAAGTGCAATGAAAGTAAAGCAAGAAGCACAAGAAGGTAAACCAAACGCAAACACCAAGAATTGTTATCGAGGTTCGAGCACCCAGCTCTACTTCCCCGCCTTCCCCAGAAGGATTACTAACTCTTCCACTATCACAAAGATATTACAAATACACCGGAGTACCCAACTCCACAATCTCAAGAACAAGTAATCTCTTAGTAGTCAAAAGACCACAAACTTTCTCTTGCAAAATTCTCTTCCCTTACAAGATCCTTAGAGAACAATGAGTAGGATATGAAGCTCTTGTGTGTAAGGAGAAAAGAAAAAGAAATCAGAGAGTTCTTGAAAACACTTCAGAAAATGAGAGAGAATTTCAGCCCAAAAACCAAGAAATCAAACTCTTTTGAATGCCTTAAACTTTTGAAACTTTTGCAAATTTTTCTTGTTAGAAGTGGTAAATGAACCTCTCCCCAAACACCCCTATTTATAGTAGAGGGCTAGGGTTTAGAGATAAAACTCACTTAAGGCTAATTAGGAAGTATTAAATTCAAAACATGTCATTTAAACATATTTAAGAGAGAAAAGGATAAAAATTAAACCAGCTTAGGAAATAGCCGTTACTGTACAAACGGCTATCTCGGTCGACCGGTCGGTCGACCGCAGTTCAAAAATAAGAGCCGTTGCTGGCTCTCGGTCGACCGACCGTTCTACCAAAATAAACAGAGAGCAAAGGTCTTACAGTCAGACAGGTTTTGGTCGACCGCTCGGTCGACCGGGAAACGTGCACACGGATACGCACTGCTGCCAGAACCTCGGTCGATTGGGTCGGTCGACCGGCTAGACCTGACACAGGGGCGGCCGACCGTGCGATCGACCGGCTCAGGTCAAAAGCCAAAACATAAACAGAATTTTGAAGAGACTTTGATTTTAAATAGAATATTTTTGAATAGGGATAAGTATAAAACATAAAGATGAATTTGTAGGCAGAAGATTGCATATAAAAATATTTTGTACATATTATAAGAAATAAACTTAGAAATAAGATGTGTGCAAAAACGTGTGTGATGGAGCTTCAAACCTATTCACTATTCTTTAACAAAACTATAAAACTAGAAACAATTCTATTGAAGTCTTCTTAAGAAATCTTGAGCCATTCTATGCCTTGCTAGAGCCTTCTCTTCTATGTTCCTTCTATGATGTGCAAAACGCCTTCTTTGCTTCATGAACCTAGAAGTTCTTGCAATAGCTATGCAATGGCCTCCAAATATGGTACTAACCTGAAACTTATCTTGAACAAACTTATTAGTACCAAATTGCTCTTATTTGTTTTGTTATCATCAAAACTCTAGACAAATGGAGAGTGTAACCTTATGGGCCAACAATCATTTCTCCTAGCAATTGTTTCCTGAGCATCTTCTACTTCTATTTCGTGATTTAAAATAGTTTGTTTGTCTTCTAGGGTCAATGAGTTATCCCACCAATATTTTAATTGACCAGTGAATCTGGTGACAATGTAAACAGTGGCATTTTGTTCTTGTAGTCGGTTTGCTTTGTAGGCAGTTACTGCCATACCAATTTCCTGTAAAGTGTTTAATATTTCATATTCACTTTTGCCATTAATATTCCATTCATAAACTGAAGTACCATCGTAACTTGACTTGAATATTGCTCGTTCTTCATATTGAATATCTGGAAGGGTTGGCCTAGGATAATAATTCCTAGTTCTTCCTTTACGCCAATAATTTTTGTATGAATTGTTATGCTTCTTGTATTTTCGATGAATTCTATTAATTTCTAAATCTTGATCTGTTCCTTGAATATCATCTTCTATTTGATTAAATTGTTGTACTAAGGAATTGTCTGAGGCTGAAGAGTCTTCAGCAGATTCAGATTCTGATGCATTTTGTACTTCAATCGTATTTATCTTTGATGTGCTTCGAATATCTTTATTAATTTTTTCTAGAGCTTGAGTTATTTGTCCTAGTAAGTTTAGTGGTTGAATTTTTTCTTCAAATTCAATTGGTATATTAGTTGGTTGAAAATGTGGTGCTGAATAACTTTGTGAAAATTTAGGACTGGACTCTTTGTGTACCCCTTTAATTTCAGTTGATAAAGAATCTATTTGTTGTGCTATCGTGTCCAGCATTTGATTTGAATAATTATTTTGATGATATATTTTCTTAATGTCTTCAATGTTAACCGGTTCATTATTATCTTTTCCCGTTTTAAAGGGTGAGGCAATAATGTCTCCTTCTTTAGTAGTAATTTTAATAGATTGCAATGGGGGATAGATAGAAGTTACTGTTTGACCGTCGGATAATTGTCATTTTTTATATAAACTAGTTTGAACATTGATTTGAGATTGGTTGTACGGGTTTTGAATGCCCTCTTTTATTAAATAATATTCTAACCATATTTCGAAGTTAAAATTAATTTTATGTTTTTCTATATCAGTGATCCATTTTTTTATTAAAATTTCCTGGTAAGTTTTATCAAATTCTGAGAACCAATTAAAATATTCAGATTCTTCTCTGAAGTCTTTCATTAATTCAAAACTATTATTAATGAATGGTTTATCACTAGTAATCACATTAATCTCACTACTAAAGTCTCCTTTCATCTGTGATGATGTCGGAGAATAATTTTCCTGATCCATTTCTGGAAGAGGAGATTTATGAAATACTTTAATGGGCTGTTGTAATGAATAATCTGAGCATGACCTCCTACTAGATTCAGGATACCTGAAAGAGGTTGAAGGTTTTTCTTTCAGCGAATTAAATCGTATTAATACCGTTCCATCATTTTCTTCAATAATATCAGAAATTTCTGTTCTTTCTATGTCTCTAGGAGTTTGAGGATTTTCAATCCTAAATTCCTCTGGAATTGTGATTTCATTCCACTTTAATCTTCTTGGGACAAAGGTTTTTGAATGTTCAGTTTTAATTTGAAGTAAGACAGTTTCTTCTTGTGTAGAGGTATTCATCATTTTGAATTTAGGGTTCATATTAGAGTTCATTAATTTGAAATACATTTTATACATAACTGCTACTTGTTCAGTAAAATTTTCAAATTCGTCACCTTGTAAATGAATGTCTAAGATTAATGAATTTAAGAATAATGGATCTGTTAATGATACAGAGTAGTTAGGCATACAATTGAAATAGACTGGACCATTACATATATTTGTTTGAATCATAGACAAAATAGACGACTTGTATCTTTTTAGTCTTTTGTCTCTTAAGGCTGTATACACAGGAATATCTACACCTGTATGAATTAAGGGTTTAATGGCTACCTGTATTAGGCCAAAATGTATGTAACGAAATCCTTTCTTTAGAAATTCTTGTAATATCAAGGTGGATAATAATGAAATGGTTTGAAATTTATTCTGAATATTGAATGTTTCTTCATGAATTTTAATTGCGTATGATGTTTTGAAGTCAAATGTTCCTATACTACAGATGTTTTCTAATTTTTCATTTGGAATTTTCCATTCTAAATAGTCCTCATGAATTATGTCTTCCCTACTTCTTACTATCTTCTTAGTTGAGCCTGAGGATGAATTGGAACCTAGAAGCATTCTTCTTACAATGTTAGCCATAATTAATGCATGATCAAATGTATGCTACAACTCTAGTCTTAATGGGAACACGGGAACACTATGCCTGGAACACCCTATTCACTTAGTGGGCTTACCAACGGTCTTACAAGTTTACCAATACTTACCAACGCTAATGCAGAGTTTTAACATGCAATTGATACGCACTAATGATAACAACAATGCAAGAACATGGCTATATATATATATATATATATATATATATATATATATATATATATATATATATATATATATATATATATATAAATATATATATATATATATGTATATATATATATATATATATATATATATGTGTGTATATATATATATGTATATATATGTGTGTGTGTGTGTGTGTGTGTGTGTGTATATGTATGTATATGTGTGTGTGTGTGTGTGTGTGTGTGTGTGTGTGTACACACACACACACACATATACATACACACACACACACACAGAGATATATATATAGAGAGAGAGAGAGGAAAAATGTATATCTGCCTGCAGCCGAGAGACTCTCTCAGCCTGCGGTGACGTGGCTCAATATTTGTCACCGCAGTAAATTGCGGCCCGCTTATAAGAAGATGTTAAATTACTAAATACCCCTTATGAAAAGCTATTCTTTCGGTAACTTTCGTTATTGTTCATTATTATTTCCCCACAAGACAATTTTTTGACCGCTCGTTGTCAGATTTAGAAAAAAAAAATTTAGACCAATGATTATTTAAAAATTATAAGAGAATAAAAAAATAATTTTTTAAAACACTGCCACCAAGGTCGCAGTCATCTACAATACAAATGTAAAAAAACTGCGACCCGAGACAACACAGCGACCAAGGTCACAGTCATCTACAATACAAATGTAAAAAACTGCGACCCGGTTCGACACTGCGACCAAGGTCGCAGTCATCTACAGTGTACACTGCAAACATAACAAACTGCGACTAGGGGAATTAAAAAACAGATGACGTTAAATACACTGCGACCATGGTCGTATGACACTACAACGAATATTGAAACAACTGCGACCCGGGACGACACAGCGACCAAGGTCGCAGTCATCTACAATACAAATGTAAAAAAACTGCGACCCGGGACGACACAGCGACCAAGGTCGCAGTCATCTACAATAAAAATGTAAAAAACTGCGACCCGGTTCGACACTGCGACCAGGTCTGTAAATTTATAATTTTTAAACAAAACTATTTAAACAAAATGATCAGGTGAAATTTTAGATATGTAAATTTTTTGAAAGGACATGTTATTACATAAGGTAAAAAGTTGTGAGTGAGGGTATTTTTGGAAAATACAATGTTGACATGACTGACATTAAATTAGGCAGGATTTTTGAAGTTTTTGTCCGCCACAAGTTATGACAGATTTGTGGCTCTGATGTAGCCACGTCCCGTCGGCTGAGAGAGTTGTCTATGCATTCCTCATCCTCATGCATTCAAATAGTCAAACAAATTAAAGAGAAAGTCCATTCATTACCATGTCTATGCATTCCTCATCATCATGCATTCATGATAGTTGAAACAGATGCATCGGATATAGGATATGGTGGCATACTGTAACAAAGATTTCAACAAACATCTCATGAGCAACTGGTTAGATTTCATTCTGGTGTATGGCTCGGTCCTCAAAAATCTTACTCCACCATCAAAAAGGAAATTCTTTCCATTGTTCAATGTATTTCTAAATTTCAAGATGATCTTCTGAATAAAAAATTCCTTCTCCGAATTGATTGTCAATCCGCTAAATTTATTCTTGAAAAAGATGTTCAAAATATTGCATCTAAGCAAATTTTTGCTAGATGGCAAGCCATTCTTTCTATTTTTGATTTTGATATAGAGTATCTTAAAGGTTCAAATAATTCCTTACCCGATTTCCTAACTCGTGAATTCTTAACCACAAAAAATGAGTACCGACAAAGGAAATCTCCGATTCAAAAGACCGTCAATTCCAAAGACTATGAAATAAAAATCTCATCACTTTCATCCTCGCCTATTCAAAGTCCCAATAAATTCCAAGTCTTAGGTAATTTTCCTCCTCTTCCTTATGCCATGACTCTTCAAACGCCTTCTGCCAAAATTCAAAACATATCACGCCCTCAGTCAACATCTGATTCATCTCCTTATTTCACCAAAAGGAATCCAGAACATCTACTCCTTACCATCTTTACTGAAATTCCTAATTACAAAACCCTCTCTTATTTGTTAATAAAATCCTACCTTCTGGTTGTCAATGGATTCCAAACGACCCACTCAAAACTCAACGATATTATGAACTTGTTTTCGTTGACTCTGGCTCTATTGAGCTATATCATTCTATGGACAAAAATAATCCCGACAGAATCTCTTATTCAAAATGCATCATCAAAAGAGTAATCAAACTGACAGAATGGGCATCCTATGCTACAATGAAGGATTTTATAGTCAATTACATTCCAAAAGGTTACTCCTATCATGATTATCGGATGGCCTGGTATCGCGCATTCCTCTACAGACCATTTGATCATTCATGATTTTTTTACCTTTCATTCAAACTGTCAAGAAGATTTTCCAATTTGGTTCTATGAGTGGTGGCATTCATACGGACCCACAACAGATATTCTACCACCAGCAATACTCAAAGGCTTCAATCCCTACCTACTCAAAGCCAAAGGACTACACTATGTCAAGACAGTATAGTTCTACAGAGAATTCAAGGTTCCATGGATTTTCTGTTGGAGTTACAGAGTTGCTCAACATTATAGTATTGCCGAAAAATTTCCTATGAGTCTCTTTCGAGAATTCAAAATTAAATGGTGGGACAAATTTAATCAAGCTCTCTGTTCGGACACAACAGTTACTGAATTCCTCGCAACCAGCAAAAAACTCCAACATCATATTCAACAAATTGCCAAGCAAACGGATCCTTCCACTACTCCAAAATCCAACTCCAAAACCCCAGTTCAACTCCCAGACGACTCTGATTCAGAAGACGAATTCCAACAGTTCTTACAATTCTAAAAATTTAAGAAGATGCAGAAGCAACTCAACCGTTCCTGGGCAAACTCCACGACATCCTCCACCTCCACTGGTTGGATATCAACAAGGTATGTGAAGTTCTTGCACAAGAATTAGGTATTAAAGATAAGGTTTAGAGTTCACCTTTGATCTTGTTCACTTCAAATATGTAATTGATATACCTTGTCCAATCTTTCGCTATAGCATATAGCTATACCGAGTCGAACCACAAGGAGAGCTAGCGTAGAAGCGTTACGATATGAGTGAGAAAAGAAACGAGATCTCTTCTTTGTTAATTACACAATTGCAAGAAATGTACAAGAAATGGTGGATTGGTTCATTGTGGAAAAAGAAATTAAATTGTGGAAAAAGAAATGAAAAGAATGAAGTGTAATGTAAAGAAAAGAATGCTAGAAGAAAGTGTGTAAACTCTTTTGATAGAAAGATGCATGGCTAGCCTAACTACACCTCATTGCTAACATACTAACTCTATGTTGATTGCAAGATTGCCTCATATTGAATCATAGGCAATTGAAGATAGCTTGCATGTTCAAGTGTGGTCTTCCTTCTTGAAGACTAGTGTTCCTTTTTAGTTAGTTAGCTTGATACCTCATCTTGAATCTTAGGTTCTCTTACTAGATGTTCATTGAGGAACTATAGGCTTGGTACTCAATTAGTGCTAGGGTTAGAAGAATCAAAAACTCTTTTGAACATTCATAGCTTAACTACAAAGTTAGCTTGAAGTACATGAGTTGATCTTGCTACACAAGTGACACATCCTTGGTGATCCATCCTTATGTTTCATCAAAGGCTCTTATAAGAGGCATATAATTCATATGGAGATCTAACAAGCCATTACCAAAGGATACAACCATACTTCATTGGAATTCACAAGAAACATAGAATTATGCAAGAATTGAAGTAGACAATCAACCAAGAGATAGTAGTAGCTAGGTGAGTCTTAGCTATCCATGCAACAAGAACTTAGCCCTCCATTAAACTAATAACAAAGCTACAATTCTCCATAAAAAGCAAAGATCTAAGCAATTAAACTAGAACTAGAATTAAATGCAAGAAATTAAAGCATATGAAAAGAAAGCATACTCAAGTCTTGCAAAGAGAAGATGAAAGCTCCATTGATGAATCCTTGATTCAAGAGTGTCACTCTCTTGATTACAAGCTCTCAAACTGAAATCTCTCTCTCAATTTGTCTAGAACTCAAGGAGGAAGGAGAAGAGAACTAAAAACCTAGAACAAAAATTACAACAAATCCCTAATTTTCTCTCTCTCTTCACTAGATCTCGCACAGACCCTTGGCCAGCTATTTATAGGCAAATTTGAGAAGTCTCTGGAATCTTGACCGTTGGCACGAAATCCGAGGCTCAACCGTTTCCAAACGGCCACCGGATCTGGGAGATCCGCAGAATCTGCGGCCAAATCTGGGCCGTTGAGCCCAGATTTTCTGGTGGGATTTGGTAGTTGGGTAGTTAGCCACGTGGACTACTTGGATTCTCCAATTGGCGCGCGGATCTTGGTGAGATCTGATTTGATCTTTTTGGCTCTTTTTGATTTAACCCCTTTAATTATCACTAATTAAAGTGGTTAATGACTTCTTCTCTTTAAAGTGTGGATCTGCAAAAATAGAGAAACTAGGGATTAAAAATCACATTTAATATACAATATGCAAGGTATAAAGGTGGTATAAAATGCAAATATGTGTAACAATCACACCCCATACCTAGCTTTTGCTCGTCCTCGAGCAAAAATGAAAGAAAAAGAAAAAATAAAATCCTAACTAATTATTACACCACTTTCGTAGGTGACACGATTGCACTGAGCATGTGCAACAAGCCGTTAAACCTCTAGGTTACCCTAGAGGAGGAGTGTTGTCTCCTGAGGGTTTTCAGCGGATTGCACCCACAAAATCCATAAAAAAGAAAACAAATGTTAGTATTTTGAAAATGCATTTTGAAAGAAAGACATGTTTTCGAACTATTTTTGCAAAAATATAAGTGATCTAAGGTCATAAGTCCACCTATAATCATTCTTCCTTAAACTTAGTCACCATGCAAGATCTTGTTCTTAATTAAGGTAAGAATTCAAAATTGGATTGAATATTTTATCTTTCATAAAACCTAGATAGTATGCACACCGTGTTCAGTGAAAATTTCTGGGATTTCAACTCTAACCATAAAGCCATTTATTTATTCTCTCTTTTTTTTTTTTCTTCTTCCTTAGTTTTCTTAGGCTTTCTAGTTCACCCATGTAGCGAGCCTATAACCGATGACTCCCAAACCAGATGGTTCTAGGGCACCAGATGAGAAAACATCCCTCGGGTTAAAGGACTCGAGTGAAAAAGGCCACAAAACTAAGGGGATTATTTATTTTATCACCGTTAGGAGTGAATAATCATGCTTCTTGAGGCACATTTATCCAGCTTAATAAGTGAGATCACCGTTAGGCGTGAGTAACCATGCTTCTTGAGGCACAATTCTCCAGCTTAATAGGTGATGTTTTATTCTTTTTTTTTTTTTAATTTTATGGCATTTTAGGTCTTTGTTTCCATCCCAAAAATTGTGTAAGTGTGAAGTGCTTACTATCTAAGGCTTAATTCAAGATAAAAATATCTCCCCAATTTTACTTACTTATCCTATAATTTCAAACAAGATCTATTATTTCAACTAGGTTTACGATGTCATAATTAAGGCTTTCTTAATTTCTAAGATACATCTTAATTTTCTTAAAAATAGATCTAAACTTTGTCTCTTATTTCAAAAAGTTTTTTTTTTATATATATTTTCTAAAAGAAAATAAAATCTAACAAAAAATAGAAAATCTACAAAGAAAAGTAAAAACCTAAAAAGAAAATGAAAAATCCTAAAAATAAAAAATCCTAAAAATAAAATGAAAAATCCTATGTCAGCATCTACCCCCCCATACCTATCTCATGCATTGTCCTCAATGTATGCGATATGAAATGATGCATAAAATAGGTAAAAGACAAAACTACTCCCTCTGTCGTTTTGGACCCACGGTGGTGCTAGGTCCAGCTGATTGTGTCCTCCTCAATGCCGCCTCCATCCCATCTAAACGAGAGGATAACCTGGATGATTCTTCCTCCACTTTCTTCCGAAGCCTGACTTGTCCCCGAAATATCCTCTTCATGCCTTTCCAAATAGTAGACATGAAGGCTTTTGGTTCCGTTGGGGGTTCCTGTCTCCTGAATTGGGGCTCGTCTACCTCCTGTAAGCTTTCCTCTGAAGAGGACTTCACAGGTACAGTCTCATGCAAGGCACTGGGTGTCCAGAGCGCCTTCAAGCAGCTATTGTAAGAGCTTGTGGGTCTTTTCTAGCGTAATCGTCACTCGGTCAAATGTAGAAAAAACAGCGTCTGGCAAGAAATATTGACACAGACGTGTAATTAATATAGGATGAGAAAACTTTGCACCCCGAGTGCGAGAGGAGTTTTCAATAATTGAACGGAAGATAGTTCGATTTAAACAGACCGTGTGATTCTGTGTCATCAAGTCATGAATAATCTGTAGCACAGGTCTATTGAAGGAAGATGTGTGTTCTAGCCCTAGAATGTTTCGTTGGATCCAACGTCCAACACAATGAATATTTCTGAATGTAGATTGGGCTTTGAGCCCACGATCCTGGACGGTGCAGCGTACACCCATGATAGTTAAGTAATCGATTAAGGGCAAGGGTTCGCTAGGATGGGGATAAATGGGTGCATGAGTGATTTGTTCAAGAAGTGGAAGTGTGACCCAAATGTCACCAAATGGCATGTGAGATACAAATTGGTATGGGTCATGATTCACAGAGGCATAATCTATTGAATTGTAAAATGTGTTCACAAGATCGGGGCAATAAAAAGCTTCATGCTCATTGTGATCAAACACCAAAGTGTACCAATTCCAAGCGCGGATGCGATCCACAAAAATATGCCCATATCCCCCACTTTCATTAAAGAGTGCAGAAAAATCCCTCTCCACATATAGATTTGGTGCCATCTATGCTAAGGAATTGTAACACAAAGGATTTAGAGAGAGAAAGTTGCAAACCACCCCCGGAGATCTTGGGGGGAAATCCAAACAGCAGTGCAGAAGGCACTCGGAAAAGAGGTTGAAAAAGTTATTCTGGATCTACAACCAGCAGAGGAAATCGGCCTATCAGACTTTTTCTGAACACCAGAGATGGCCGGAATGCGGCGGATCTGCGGCCAGGAACGGGTTTTTGCGGCAGAGTTGAAGAATCTGGTGAAGGGAATTTTTACAAAGGTCGGGTTTGGAAGAGGCTTCTCAGATCTGAAAGGATTCGGCGTTTGAGGGAGAAGAGGCAAGTAAAGAGGGTATTTATAGGGGTAGGTAAAAAGGGATGTCCAAATTTATCCCTAGGTCAATATTATAATTACAACCCTAGGTCAAAGGATTTTGAATATGAATGGAATCCTAGGGAAGAAAGAGAATCCTAGAGATGTGAAATTCTTTTCATGCACAACAATCCCAAAAAAAATTTTATTTTTATTTTTTTTTATTTTATTATATTTTTTTTATTTACAAAAAAGTGTAAAAGAAAAAATATTTACAAGTGTGGTCCCTAAAATGATATTCAGGAGAATGCATGGGAAATTATACAAATGAAAATGTCACAAATAAACTGGGTCGTAAAGACCCAATTCGTGAATGTCGTGTGACAAGGAATCCGTGGTAAAAAATGGCTTGAGACGTTGACCGTTTACAGTGAATGTGTTGCCATTAGTTGGGTCAAAAATCTCGATTGCTCTGTGGGAAAAACATTCTGAACAATGAAAGGCCCTGACCACCTGGTTCGCAGTTTACCAGGGAAAAGGTGGAGTCGAGAATTATATAACAGAACCTTTTGTCCGACAACAAAAATCTTCCTGTGAATGGATTTGTCGTGAAAAAGCTTGGTTCTGTGCTTCGTAATCCGAGCGTTATCGTATACTTCGTTTCGTAACTCTTCCAGCTCGGATAGCTGCAGCTTCCTGAGAACACCGGCTTTATCCAAATCTAGATTCAGCTGCTTTAAAGCCCATAGTGCACGGTGTTCTAACTCAACGGCAAATGACATGGTTTTCCAAATATAACTCTGTACGGAGACATACCGAGGACAGTCTTGTAAGCGGTCCTGTATGCCCATAAGGCATCAGTCAGTTGATGGACCAATCCTTACGATTCTGTCCTACAGTTTTCTCCAGAATGAGTTTTATCTGTCTGTTTGTTACCTCAACTTGCCCATTGGTTTGAGGATGATAAGCCGTGGATAGTTTATGAGTAATAGAGTATTTCCGCATCAAGGCTTCAAAAGCCCTATTGCAAAAATGACTCCCATTGTCGCTCAGTATCGCACGGGGGGCTCCGAAGCGCGAAATGATGTTCTCTCTTAAAAACTTAATGACAACTTGGTTGTCATTTGTCCGTGTAGGAATCGCTTCAGCCCACTTAGAAACATAATCTACGGCTACCAAGATGTATTGGTTACCGTAGGACAGAGGAAAGGGTCCCATAAAATCGATGCCCCAGAGGTCGAAAATTTCGACTTCCAAGATGGGTGTGAGGGGCATCATATCTCTTTGTGTAATACGACCCGTCATTTGACATTTATCACAAAGCTTGCAAAAGGTATAGGCATCTTTAAAGAGAGTGGGCCAGTAGAATCCACTCTGAAGCACTTTTTCCGTAGTTTTCCGTGGACCAAAGTGTCCACCGCAAGCTAACTTGTGACAGAATGTCAAAACACTCTGATGTTCATCCTCTGGAAGGCATCTCCGTATAATTTGGTCAGGACAGTACTTAAATAAATACGGTTCATCCCAAAAGAAGAACCGCATTTGTCTCAGGAAACGATGTTTGTCTTGTCCTGACCAATGGGAAGGAATTTGCCTGGTAGCCAGGTAATTCACTATATCGGCATACCAGGGCTCTCCACGTATCTCCAAAATATGCTCGTCAGGAAAATCTTCATTAATCGGTATTCTCTCATGAGGTGCGTTCGGGATTCTTGACAAATGATCCGCAACCACGTTCTCAACGCCCTTTTTATCTTTTATCTCCAAGTCAAACTCTTGCAAAAGAAGGATCCATCGAATCAATCTTGCCTTAGCGTCCTTCTTTTGCATCAAGTACCTCAGGGCGGAGTGATCAGTAAAAATTATGGTCCTGGACCCTAGCAGATATTGTCGAAATTTCTCCAACGCAAAAACAACCGCTAAAAATTCCTTTTCAGTGGTCGTGTAATTGAGTTGGGCATCGTTTAGCGTTCTGCTAGCATAATAGATCACGTGCTGCCTATTATCAATACGCTGTCCTAAAACAGCGCCTATAGCAAAGTCAGAGGCGTCACACATGATCTCAAACGGTTTGGTCCAGTCTGGTGCAGAGATGATCGGCGCAGAGACAAGTCTATCCTTAAGCTCTTTCCACGATTTGTGACATTCCTCATCAAAAATGAACATCTTTCCCTAGGAGATTTGTCAAAGGTCTCGCAATGTTGCTAAACCCTTGAATGAATCTCCTATAGAAACCAGCGTGCCCTAAGAAAGATCTAATGTCTTTTAAACATTGTGGTTCAGTGAGCATGGTAATAACCTCCACCTTAGACTTGTCTACCTCGATTCCTATTCTTGATATCTTGTGTCCCAGTACAATTCCGTGCTTGACCATGAAATGACACTTTTCCCAATTAAGTGTCAAATTCTTTTCCGTGCATCGTTGCAAAACCAACTTCAGATGGTACAAGCACTGCTCAAATGAATCCCCATATATCGAAAAGTCATCCATAAAATTTCTAAAAATTTCTCCACCATGTCCGAGAACAGGCTCAACATGCAACGTTGAAATGTTGCTGGAGCATTGCAAAGACTGAAGGGCATCCTTCGGTATGCAAATGTTCCAAACGGACAGGTGAAGGTTGTCTTATCTTGGTCCTCGGGAGCAATTGGGATCTGATTATATCCTGAATATCCATCCAGGAAACAATAATACTCGTGCCCCGCCAATCTCTCCAGCATCTGATCGATAAATGGAAGAGGAAAGTGGTCTTTACGTGTGGCACTATTTAGTTTCCTGTAATCAATACAAACTCGAATCTTCGTTGGAAGACGTGTTTGTATTAATTCTTTATTCTCATTCTCCACAACAGTAAAGCCAGCTTTCTTAGGCACAGCGTGAACAGGACTTACCCATTGACTATCAGATATGGGATAAATAATCCCATTGTCTAATAGTTTCAATATCTCAGCTCTAACAGCTTCTTGCATAATAGGGTTAAGTCGACGCTGTGGGTCTCGTTTAGGCTTGGCATCTTCCGTTAAGTGAATCCTATGTTGAACAATAATAGGACTAATCCCCTTAATATCAGCCATGGTCCAACCAATGGCTTCTCTATTTTCCCTTAGCACTTTCAGAAGGTCCTCTTCTTGTTGTTCCGTGAGATTGGATGCAATGATAACAGGAAAGGACTCTTTCTCACCCAAGTACTTGTACTTGAGATGGTCGGGAAGAACCTTAAGCTCAGTAGAAGGGACTGGATCTATCAATGATTGCTCATGGTGCAAGGAAAGAATAGGGGTGGAATTAGTAGTCCTTTCAATAGTTGATCCAACAATTTGATCAAGGTTGAAGTCATCTGACTCCAACTCAAACTCCTTTTCAGATTCATATTCCATCTCTTCCACGTGTTCGCTGGTTAATCCCTCTATCAAGTTTACATCAAAAGACTCATGTTCCACATCCCTTGGCTGCTTCCCCAGATGGAAGACATTCACCTCCTTCGTCATATCTCCGAACGTCAGCCGCATTGATCCATTTCGGCAGTTGATGATCGCATTCGCGGTGGCTAAGAAAGGACGTCCTAGAATGACAGGTGTCTGCGCTCTGTGATTGTGTACGGGTTGTGTCTCAAGAACGACAAAGTCCACGGGGTAAATGAATTCCCCGACCCGTATCAAAACATCTGTAATCTCCCCCTTGGGAATCTTTACAGAGCGGTCAGCCAACTGTATGGTCATCTGGGTAGGACGAAGATTGCCTAACCCTAACTGCTGGTATACGGAAAAGGGAAGAAGATTGATGCTTGCGCCCAAGTCTAGCAAAGCCCTATTTACAGTGGTCTGCCCTATGATACAAGAAATGGTAGGGCTCCCTGGATCTTTGTACTTTACAGGGATTGGACCATTAAGCAATTCACTCAGGTTGGAAGCCAAAAAGACTTTCTTAGGGACATTTGCCTTTCTCTTCTTAGTACACATCTCTTTCAGAAACTTGGCGTATGATGGGACCTATTGAATAGCATCTAAGAGAGGGACATTGATTTGTACTTGGTTAAATATCTCTCTTATCTTCTCCATGTGAGCATTATTCTTATGATTATTGAGCCTGTTTGGAAAGGGTACAACAGGCTTATATGTTTGCTCATCAACTTTCTCTTTTCCTTTAGACTGGGATGTGGATGGTTGTGAACTCAAAGAAGAACTATTTTGCATGGGTTGGATTGGAACAGAAGGTGGTGGTATTGGCACAGATTTTGGAGACTGATTTGAAACCTTATTGTCTATATGTTTCCCAGACCTAAGGATATGAATGGCTTGGCATTGGCTTTGGCTGGGTCCCGAGTTTTCAACTTCGTGCAGAGGAAAATGAGCTTTGGGATTAGGCACAGGTTGGCTAGGCAGCATTCCTTTTTGCCTTTCAGTTAGGGAATTAGCCAACTGTCCTATTTGGATTTGCAGTTTATTCATATCCTGCTGCTGATTGTTCATCATAGCTGCTTAGGTTTTCGACAAGGTTTCAATCATTTTCTCCAATTCGGAAATTTTCTTATCTGAAGGATTGGGTGGTTGATGCTGTTGTTGTTGTTGATACTGGGGTTGAAAATTAGCTTGATATGGCACAGAATTTTGATATGGCTGGAATCTGGGTAGACTATGATATGAATTGAAATTTGGTGGGTTTTGGTGGTAAATCGGTGGATGTGCCTGAGCAGGGTATTGTTGATGTGGAAATGGTTGTCTCGGCTGCTCAGGGCCAGACTGAATCCAAGAGAAGTTCGGATGGTTTCGCCATCCCGGATTATAGGTTTTGGAGTAAGGATTGTAGGTGGGTCTGGTGTACATGGCATTCGTATTCTCCTGAAAATTTTGAGAGTAATACACTGGACACTCTTCCAACACATGATTCAAATCATGGCAGTAAGTACAACCCGGGTGGATTATAGGTGCAGGGCTAGCCATAGATGATGGGCTAGCTACTGATGATGGGTTGACTTGACTAACAACAGAATTTTCCCTGGATTCTAGCAATTCAATCCTCTTCATCAACTGAGTTATCTTAGCCTCTGCAGCTATCGAGGATCCTATAGAATGTAAACCAGTTCTGGAAGTTGTTGGTGTGGGTTTCTCAGAGCAGGATTCCCACTGGATAGTTTTCTCTGCTAGAGCCTCAAAAGGTCCCAACCCTGGTCTTCATCCTTTTTAAGAAATTCTCCTTGACACATAGTTTCAAGGAGAGTCTTAGTCTGATAGTCCAGTCCATCATAGATAATCTGGCATTGGTGCCATTTCTCTATACCATGATGGGGACACAGGGCTACTAGGTCCTTAAAGCGCTCAAAGTACTTCCAGAACGGCTCATTGGGTTCTTGTTTGAATTGCATTATATTCTTACGCATGAGGGCTGTTTTATGGATAGGATAGAATTTTTTAAGGAAGACCTTAACGAACTCATCCCATGAAGAGATTGAGCTGACAGGAAGACTGTACAGCCACTTCTTTGCAATATCTTTTAGTGTAAACGGGATGAATCTAAGTCTTACAGCATCCTCTGTCAACTGGGAAATCCTCATCATGAGGCATACTTCTTCAAACTCTCGTATGAAGACGTAAGCATCCTCAGAATCTAATCCATGAAATCGTGGAAGAGTGTTTATGAACTGAGGTTTCAACTCAAAATTATGGTCATTAGTGTCCGGGAGGAGAATACAAGAAGGAATTGATGTGCGGATAGGATAGAACTTGTCCTGCAGCGACACGTTATTGGTCATGATTGTGTCGAGTGGTGGTGTATGTGGCAGTGTAGAAGTTCTCACAAGCCTAGAAGAAATTGGTTCTCGATACCACTCTCGCATACAATTACACAATCAACGTGCACCTTTCACACAGTCGGAAAATGAAAAATAACAATCAAGAAAAAAGAAAAAATCAATCCAAGCTTCTAAGTTTCCTGCCCTAGACGACTCCTAACTGTAGATTGTCCACAGGAGGTTCAGTGTAGACACTGACTATAAGCAAATCAGCCAGGGAAGGGTAAGGTTGGTGGGAGGTTTTCCATCCGGAGACGTTCCTTAATTAAGTAACCACCGCCCTTCGGGCTTTCGGCCCTCAACCCCTTTCCTAGACACTGATTTTACGAAAGTCAATTTCCAACACTTTTTCCCCTTAGGAAAATCTCCTAAGTGAGTCCGAATGTCCCTAGGGGCCAACGACTAGCAATTTTTATTTAGAAGCTTAGGATAGTGAATGCGTGGGGAAATGGTTTGTGGGCTAAGGAAGGGGTGATAAAATCCCCACCTTATCTTGGTTATGGGATTTGCCCTTAGAGTTGATTCGTGCAAGTGTACGATGTAAACAACCAAAGATCACTCAAAGCTTAATTAAATCAAACAACGAGTGAATCCTAGTCTATATGCTTATGCGTACGTACCTTGTCCCCCGCGCTCTTCAACAGTAAATGTAAAGTAATTGAAAGACACGTGCCTATAATGCAAGATGTCTAAACAATTTTTAACAATTTACACCAAATTTTTTACTGTTGATTAGCAAATATCAGGTGAAGAATACAAGATTTCACGTATATCAGCAGAAGTAATTAGCAGAGAGCAAAGCCCTGCAGAAAACAGATTAGTAGTGAACTCCTCTGTGCCGCGATTCTACGGCAAAAGCCAGGAATCTGCGGCACTTTGGAGGGATCCTGGTCTCTGCTTTCGAGAGCAGAGGCCCAGGTCCACTTGTATGTTTCTGATGTGCAAAAATTTCTGAATCTTCAACCTGTACCTGCAACAGAGAAGATATATCGTTTAGTTTCTCACTTTTAAAAATACCGTTGCTCTCCCCGGCAACGGCGCCAAAAATTGGTTGGATATCAACAAGGTATGTGAAGTTCTTGCACAAGAATTAGGTATTAAAGATAAGGTTTAGAGTTCACCTTTGATCTTGTTCACTTCAAATATGTAATTGATATACCTTGTCCAATCTTTCGCTATAGCATATAGCTATACCGAGTCGAACCACAAGGAGAGCTAGCGTAGAAGCGTTACGATATGAGTGAGAAAAAGAAACGAGATCTCTTCTTTGTTAATTACACAATTGCAAGAAATGTACAAGAAATGGTGGATTGGTTCATTGTGGAAAAAGAAATTAAATTGTGGAAAAAGAAATGAAAAGAATGAAGTGTAATGTAAAGAAAAGAATGCTAGAAGAAAGTGTGTAAACTCTTTTGATAGAAAGATGCAAGGCTAGCCT
>JAVJIF010033430.1:47500-86797 GCA_038442645.1 Agave tequilana
TATAAGGCCTAGTTGAGGCAAATCAGAACTGAAAGTTTGACTTTTGATCAAAATTTTTAATTAACATAAGAAATAAGATTAATTAGTAATAATTGTGTATAGAAAACTCTATAATCCACTCTCAGCACTTGAAAACCATATTTTTCTCCTGTTTGGCCCCATTCAGCTCTTATAAGGCCTAGTTCGGGCCAAGAAGAAGTGAAGGTATGGGTTTTGGTCAAACTTTCATATTAAGACTAGAAAATAGTTTAATTAGTGATAATTGCACATAAAAACTATGTCATACTACTATTGGCTCTTGAAAACCTCATTTTTTCCCGTTTGGGCCCTAATCGGCTTTTATATTGCCTAATTCAGACAAATAAGGGCTGAAAGTTTAACTCTAGGTCAAACTTTCCAATTAACACTAGAAATAAAGTTAATTAGTAGAAATTATACATAAAAACTATGTAATACCATTCACGTCCCTTGTAAACCTTGTTTTCCTCCCGTTTGGTTCCCATTCGGCTCTTATAAGACCTAGTTCAGGCCAATCAGGGCTGAAATTTGACTTTTGGCGAAAATTCTCAAATAATCCTAAAACAAGTTAAATTAGTAGTAATTGTACATATAAACTATGTATTAGTTCAAAATGCCCTCGAAAATCTCGTTTTTCCCCCTGTTTGGGCCTTATTCGGCTCTTATAACCAATTTGGGCTGAAAGTTTGACTTTTAGTCAAACTTCTCAATTAACACTAGAAACGAAGGTAATTAGTAGTAATTATATATATAAACTATGTAATACCATCCAAAACCCTTGAAAACCATGTTTTCCTCCCGTTTGATCCCTATTCGGCTCCCAATAAGGCCTAGTTTAGGCCAATTGGGGCAGAAAGTTGACTTTTTGTAAAACTTTCCAATAAAAACTAGAAACTAGTTTAATAGTAGTAATTATACATGAAAACTATGTATTACTATTCCCGACTCTTAATATCTCATTTTTTGCTTGTTTGGACCCAATCAGCTCTCATAAGGCCTAGTTAAGCCAATCGGGGCTGAAAGCTTGACTATTTGTCAAACTTCTCAATTAACATTAGAAATAAGGTTAATTAGTAGTAATTATACATAGGAACTATGTAATACCACTCTTGGCTCTTTAAACTAGGTTTTCTCCCTGTTTAGGCAATATTCAGCTCTTATAAGGCCTAATTCAGGCCGACCGGACTGAAAGTTTGACTTTTGATTAAACTTTCCAATTAAGACTAGAAACAAGTTTAATTAGTAGTAATTTTACAAAAGAAACTGTATAATACTACTCTCGTCTCTTGAAAACCACGTTTTCCTCCTGTTTGGGTCCTATTTCGCTCTTATAAGGTCTGGTTCAGTTCAATCGTGGCTGAAAGTTTGACTTTTAGTCAAACTTCCAACTTAAGGATAAAAATAAGTCTAATTAGTAGTAGTTATATATAGAAACTATGTGATACTACTCTCGGCTCTTGAAAACCATGTGTAACACCCGTTTGGGCCTTATTCTGCTCTTATAAGGCCTACTTCAGGCCAATCGGGACTGAAAGTTTGACTTTAGGTCAAACGTCCTAATTAATATTAAAAATAAGGTTAATTAGCAGTAATTGTACATAGAAACTATGAATTACCACTCTCAGCTCTTGAAACCATGTTTCCTTCCTGTTTGGGCCTTCGGCCCTTGTATGGTACTCAGGCCAATCGGGGCTGAAAGTTTGACTTTAGTCAAACTTTCAAATTAAGGTTAATTAGAAATAAGGTTGGACTTTTTGCTGAACTTTTCAATTCACATTAGAAATAAGATTAATTAGCACCAATTGTACATTGAAACTATGCAATACTACTCCTAACTCTTTAAAATCATATTTTCTCTCTGTTAGGTCATATTCAGCTCATATAAGGCTTAGTTCAGGCCAATCGGGAATGAAAGTCTGACTTTGATTAAACTTCCCAATTTAGACTAGAAACAAGTTTAAATAGTAGTAACTGTACATAAAAACTATGTAATACTACGCCTAGTTCTTGAAAATCGCATTTTCTCCCCGATTGGGCCTTTTTCAGCTCTTATAAGGCCTAGTTCGGGCCAATCAGGGCTGAACGTTGACTTTTGGTCAAACTTTCAAAATAATACTAGATGATAAAATAGCAGTAATTTTACATAGAAACTATGTAATACAACTCTCAGCTCTTGAAAATCATGTTTTCCTCCGATATGGTCGCTTTTTAGCTCTTATATGGCCTAGTTTAGGTCAATCGGGGCTAAAAATTTGATTTCTTAAAAAAAATCCAAATTAACAATAGAAACAAGTTTAATTAATTTAAATTATATATAAAAACTATGTGATATAACTCTCGGCTCTTGAAACCATGTTTTCTCCCTGTCTGGGCCCTAATTGGCTCTTATAAGACCAGTTCAGGCCAATTGGGGTTGAAAGTTTGACTTTTAGTTAAACTTCCCAATTAAAATTAGACCCTAGGTTATTTAGTAGTAATGTATATAGAAACCATATAATACCACTTTAAGCTATTGAAAATCATATTTCCTCCTGTTTTGGCCCTATTACGCTCTTATAAGACCTAGTTCAGGCTAATAAGAGATGAAGATTTGACTTTTGGTCAAACTTCTAAATTAAACTTGAAACAAGTTTAATTAGTAGTAATTATACAAAATTACAATGTAATACTACTCTCGGCTCGTAAAAACTGCATTTTCTCCCCGTTTGGACCCTATTCAGCTTTGATAAGGCCTAGTTCAGGCCAACCAGTACTTTAAAGTTTGACTTTTGGTCAAATTTCTCAATCAATATTAGAAACAAGGTTAATTAGTTGTACTTATACATAGAAACTTTGTAATACCATTGACGGCCCTTGAAAATCATGTTTTTCTCCTGTTTGGTCCCTAACTCAGCTCTTATAAGGCCTCGTTCAGGCCAACCAGAAGCTGAAAGTTTGACAAAAGTCAAACTTCCATATTAAAACTAGAAACAAGTTTAAGTAGTAGTAATTATATATAACACTATGAAATACTACTCGCGGCTCTTTAAAATCAAGTTTACTCCCTGTTTACGCCATACCGGCTCCTAGTTCAGGCCAATCGGGGTAAAAGTTTGACTTTTGATCAAACTTTCCAAATAAGACTAGAAACAAGTTTAATTAGAAGTAAATATATATAAAAACTATGTAATACGACTCCCGTCTCGGGATAATCATATTTTGTCCCTCTTTGGGCCTTATTCGTATCTTATAAGGCCTAGTTCAAGCTAATCGGGGTTAAAAGTTTGACTTTTGTTCAAAATACCCAATTAACACAAGAAATAAGGATAATTAGCAGTAATTGTGCATAGAAACATGTAACACTACTCTCAGCTCTCGAAACTATTTTTTCCTCCAGTAGAAACAAGATTAATTAGTTACATAGAAAATATATAAATGCCACTCTCAGCTCTTGAAAATTATGTTCGTCTTTGTTTGGGCCTTATTTGACTCTTACAAGGCCTAGTTCAGGCCAATAAGGGCAGAAGTTTGACTTTGGGTCAAACTTCCGAATTAAGTCTAGAACAAGTTTAATTAGTAGTAATTATATAAAAAAATTATGTAATACCACTTTCGCCTTTTAAAACCTGTATTTTCTTCCAGTATGGACCCTATTCAGCTCTTATAAGACTTAGTTCAGGCCAATCATAGCTGAAAGTTTGACTCTTCGTTAAACTTCTCAATTAACTCTAGAACAAGATTAATTAGTAGTAATTTTACATAGAAATTATGTAATACCATTCAAAACACTTAAAACCCATGTTTTCCTCCCGTTTGGTCCCATTTTGACTCTTATAAGGCCTAGCTCTCATCAATCGGGGTTGAAAGTTTGACTTACGGTCAACCTTCAAAATTAAAAATAGAAAAAGTTTAATTTATAGTGGTTATACATAATAACTTTTTAATACTAATCTCAGCTCATAAAAACCTCATTTTCTCCCCTTTTTAGGCCCTATTTAGCTCTTATATAGCCTAGTTCTGACTAATCCATGTAGAAAGTTTAAACTTTTGTTAAACTTTCAATTAACACTAGAACAAGGTTGATTAGTAGTAATTGATATATAAATTAGTAATACTACTTCTGGCCTTTGAGAATCATGTTTTCTCCCTGTTTGGGCCCTATTCGGCTGTTATAATGCGTAGATAAGGCCAATCAGGGCTCAAAATTTGACTTTTTGTCAAACTTCTAGATTAAGACTACAAACTAGTTTAATTAGTTGAAATTGTACATAGAAACTATGTAATACTATTCCCACCACTTCAAAACAAGTTTTCTCTCCCGTTTAGGTCATATTCGGCTCTTATAAGGCCTAGTTCATGCCAATCGGAGTGAAAGTTTAACTTTTAATCAAACTCCCTAATTAATACTAGAAACAAGGTTAATTAACAATAATTATACATCGAAGAAATGTAATACCACTTTTTGCTCTTGAAAATCATGTTTTCCGCCCGTTTGAGTCCTGTTTGGCTCTGATGAGGCCTAGTTCAGTCAATTGGGGCTGAAAATTTCACTTCTGGTCAAGCTTTCAAATTAAAAATAGAAACAAGTTTAATTTAGTAGTAGTTATGCATAGAAACTATGTGATATTACTCTCGACTCCTGAAAATCATATTTTCCTCCTGTTTGGGTCCTATTTGGCTCTTATAATGCCTCATTCAAGCCAATAAGGGCTGAAGGTTTGACTTTTAGTCAAACTTTCTAATTAAGAATAGAAACAAATTTAATTAGTAGTATTTATAAATAAAACCTATTTAATACTACTCTCGGCTCTTGAAAACATGTTTTCTCCCCTTTTAGGCCCTATTCGGTTTTTATAAAGCCTCGTTCAGGCCAATCGGGCTGAAAATTTGACTTTTAGTCAAACATTCAGATTAAGGTTAGAAACAAGTTTAATTAATAGTAATTGTATATAAAAACTATGTAATACTTTTCCCGGCTCTTTAAAGACATATTTTCTCTCTGTTTAGGCTCTATTAGACTCTTATAAGGCCTACTTCAGGCTAGTCGGGGTTAAAAATTTGACTTTTGATCAATCTTTCAAATTAACTACAGAGATAAGTTTAATTTATAGTAGTTATATATAAAAACTACGTAATACTACTCCTAGCTCTTGAAAACCTCAATTTCTCCCCATTTAGTACCTATTCAACTCTTAAATGGCATAGTGCACGCTTATCGGGGCTGAAATTTGAGTTTTGGTCAAACTTCCAATTATGAAACATCCAATTAACACTAGAAACAAGGTTATTTAGTAGTAATTGCATATAGAAACTACTTAATACCACTCACGGCTCTTGAAAATCATATTTTTTCTATTGTTTGGATCATGTTTGGCTCTTATAATGCCCAGTTGAGGCCAATCAGGGCTGAAGATTTCACTTTTGGTCAAACTTCCCTATTAAGAATAGAGACAAGTTTAACTAGTAGTAATTTTACATAAAAACTATGTAGTACAACTCCTGGCTCTTGAAAAGATGTTTTCTCCCTATTTTGAGCCCTATTCAGCTTTCATAATGCCTAGTTCAGGCATTGATCAGGGCTGAAGATTTGACTTTTTTTTATCAAACTTCCCAATAAAGAGTCGAAACAAGTTTAATTAGTAGTAATTATATATAAAAACTAAGTAATACTACTCCTGGCTCTTGAAAGCATGTTTTCTCCTTTTTTGAGTCCTATTCTGGTCTTATAATGCCTAGTCAGGCTAATCAAGCATGAAAGTTTGACTTTTAGATGAACTTCCTGATTAATAGTAAATAAGTTTAATTAGTAGTAATTATATATAGAAACTATGTAATACTACTCCTAACTCCTAAATAATATTTTCTCCCTGTTTAGGTCATATTCGGTTTTTTAAAGGCCTAGGCTCAGGCCAATCTGGGCTGAAAGAGTGACTTTTGATCAAACTCTCCAATTAAGGCTAGAAACAAGTTTAATTAGTAGTAGTTATACATAAAAATTATGTAATACTATCCTAGCTCTTGAAAATTGTAGTTTCTCCCGATTGGGCCCTTTTTGGCTATTAGAAGGCCTAGTTCAGACCAATCGGGGCTGAACGTTTAACTTTGGGCTAAACTTTCCAATTAACAGTACAAATAAGGTTAATTAGCCACAATTGTACATAGAAATTATGTAATAAAACCCGTAGCTCTTTAAAACCATATTTTCTCTCTGTTTAGGTCATAATCGGCTCATATAAGGCCCTAATTCATGGCAATCGGGACTGAAAGTCTGACTTTGGTCAAACTTTCCAATTAAGACTAGAAACAAGTTTAATTAGTATTAATTATATATAAAAAACTATGTAATACTATTCTCGGCTCTTGAAAATCACATTTTCTCTCTGATTGGGCCTTTTTCGGTTCTTATAAGGCCTAGTTCAGGCCAATCGTGGTTGAACGTTTGACTATTAGTCAAACTTCTCAATTAACACTAGAAACAATAAAAAAATAGCAGTAATTTTACAAGAAACTATGTAATACAACTCTCAGATCTAGAAAATCATGTTTTCCTCTGGTTTAGCCCATTTTTAGCTCTTATATGGCCTAATTTAGGTCAAGCGGGGCTAAAAGTTTGATTTTTTGACAAAAATTTCAAATTAAGAATATAAACAAGTTTAATTAATCAAAATTATATATAAAAACTATATGATACTATTCTCGGCTCTTGAAAACCATGTTTTCTCCCTGTCTGGGCCCTATTTGGCCTTTGGCCTAGTTCAGGCCAATCGGGGTTGAAAGTTTGACTTTTAGTCAAACTGTTGGCCTAATGGCCTTCCACTCTAGTTTTGATGATGATCAACTCATGTAGTTATGTTTACTAATATTCTTGTGATTTTAAGTTTCAGATCAATTAGCAAGATATTAGTTGGTGATTAGCTTCAACCAGGAGTTTAGAAGCTTTTCATGGTGATTCCGGTGCCAAATCTTAAGGATCATTCATTTGCACTCGGTGGATCACGGTTTGGGAGCAAGTCTACTTGAAGATGAAGATCGTCAAGAAGACTTAGGTATCCTAGTTTAGGTTGTGTATTTAGATCCATTTGTAAAGCTTAGTATAGTTGATATGCTCAAGTGCACAATACACACACGTTTCATGATTTGGATTTTGGTTTTCATGGATAATAGATCAAAATAAGTCTACTTTATTCTTATGTATATTAGATATGTTCTAGATATACATACATGCTTTAAACTTGCTAGACAAACTTATTTTGACTATCCTATTCATGTTTTGGAAAAATCAAGTTTGATAAAAATACTAGTGTTGGTTTTTGATAAAATTTACAAGGCACAAAAATGAATTGATATGATTGATATATGTCTTGAAATTTTTATCACTAGTTTATGTTTCAATATAAAATGTTAAAACAAGTTTTACAGAATTTTCAGAAAAGATAAAAGATTTTTCAAAAATATTTTAACATGTTTTTCTGACCCAGGTTTGTGCTGACAGGCCAGGTCGGTCGACCCGGACGGTCGACCGCACCATGGGCCGGTCGACCCAAGGGTCGACCGACGTGCACAGACTTGTGCACGTCTGGCAGACACAAACTCGGTCGACCGTACGGGTCGACCGGGTCTGAGGGCTCTGCTCTCTGTTTGTTTGGGTCGACCGGGCGGTCGACCGGGTTTGCCCAACGGTCACATTTCTGACCGTTGGCGGTCGGCCGGGCCGGCCGACCGCCAGCCTGTCAGGCTGCCACATCAGCCTAACGGCTAGTTTCTGGTTTGGCCTATATAAACCCCATTCTCTTGGGTTTTTGGCTAAGATTTTTAAGGAGAAAAATTTCTGGTTTCTAAAGTGTTTAAAACAAGTTTTCAAAAGTGTTTTGGGCTTTAAACTTCCAATTTGATTTGTGTTTAGGGTTTGGGAAAAACAAAGAAAATAGGAATTTGGGATATTTGTATTGGTTTTCATTCTCCATCTTTTACAAGAGTTTTTCCCAAGTATTTTCTTTGTGTTCTTGTTTTCCAACACCTAGTTTTCCACACTTGAGCTATCATCTATCATAATCTATTAGGATCATTGTTTTGTGGAAAAGAGAAAAAGGAAAGAGGTTTGTGGTTGAGATATACCACTTGTTGTAAACCCTTGATTTCTTGTGTTGCTCCCTCTTTGGTAGAGGTTGAGGTTGTTGTATTGGGTTGGTGTTTGCTCCCTCTTTGGTAGAGGTGGAGATTTGTGTTTGCTCCCTCTTGTGTGAGGTGGAGCTTGGTGGTTGTAACCCTCTTAGGTAGAGGTGTTGGTTGTTGTTTGGCTAAGGGCCTACCCCTCTTGTGTGAGGTGGTGTTTGTATTGAGAGAGGAGTTTGGTACTCCTAGTGTTGTAACAAATCCTCTTCAGTAGAGGTTCCCTCGATGGGAGATAGTGGATTGGAAATCCTACACGGTGGTGTAGGCGGGGATGTTGAGCAAGGTGCTCGAACCTCGAAACATATCTTGGCCTTTGCGTTTGATCCATTGTCTCTCTAACTCTCTCTCTCTTTTATTTGTGCAAAGCATCATTCATTTCATCATTCATATCATTCTTGCTTGCATTTGTGTTGTGCCTTGCATAATTCATATTGCCATATTTTGTATATGCTTGGTTGTTTGTGTGCCTCACTTGTACCTAATCAACAAGAGCTTCACATAGCGCCTCAACCCATATCTAGGGGAATCAAGAGGAGTTAGTCCAGAGCCCTTCACGGGGAATTTGGCTACACTTGTTGATTGTACTAAGTGTGATTGCAAAATTTGCATTAGCTTCCGCATTTAGTTTCCATTAAGTTTTTAGATTAGCACTTTCACCTATTCACCCCCCCTCTAGGTGTTTTACAATTGGTATCAGAGCAAGCGCTCCTGATATTAGGCTTAACATCCTAGGAGTCAGATCCTTTACTTGCTAATCTACATTTGCATATGCTTGTTTGCACACATATAGTTTATACCATGGACTTCATGACCCCACCTAGTTTTGACCCTTCCAACATTGTTGTTTGGAAGTATAGGATGTCCATGTACCTAAAGACCCTAGGTTTGCATGTTTTCCTTGCCGCCACCAAGAGATGTTATCTTGGTGATCGCAATCATATAGGGGCCAATGCACGAGCCCTAGAGGCTATTAGAAGCACATTACCTAAAGAATATCTTATGCGTGTTTCTAACTTTGATTCCGCCTTTGCAGTGTGGAATATGTTGACTACCACAACCACCACCTCCAAGCTTCAATTGCCAATTCAACCGGAGGAGTCTAGTGGAGAATCCGATTCTCAATGCTTCATGGTCCAAGGGAATGACTCCCTTGAGGTACAATCGGAAACCCACTTAGATAGTGATGATTGTTCTAGTTCTTCATGTGATAATTATGATGCCCATGCCTTGAATGAAGAACTTTCAATTGTTTGTGAAAAATTGATTGAAAAATATAAGATTTTGAAAAAGAAAAGTCTAGGACTTGAAAATGAAAATAAAAATTTGATTTCTAGACTTGACATTGTTTTGCAAGAGAAAGAGGAGATTTCAAATGAAAAGGATTCATTGAAATCTCAACTTGAACTTGCACTAAAAGAAAATGAATTTTTAAAATCTAAAAATGATTGCCATGCTCTTTTGAAGAAAAATGAAAACTTGTCTTCAAAAGTTGATTTTGTTTTAAAAGAGAATGTTGCTTTGAAAAATAAAATCATTTCTACTTCTAATGATTTAAATATTTGCTTAGAGAAAAACATTGTTTTGCAAACTAAGATTGATTCACATGTTTGCCATGCTAGGGTAGCATCTCACACTTCACCAAATGCATGTACCTCTTCTTCTAAGATTAATGATGATATTTGTTTGTTAAAGAAGAGAGTAGATTGTTTGGGCTCCACTATGAGCCAACGTGCTAAGAACTATACACGCTTGGAATCCTTGGTTCGAAAGAAACAAGTTCCATCTTCTATGCATGCACACCCTCCACGGCATACACATGCTCCTCATAGACACCATCAACACATGTATGCTCATGTGTACTCATGTACACATTGTGGACTAAGGGCCACCTAGCTAAATTTTGTTATGATAGATTACATACTTCTAATTTAGCTAATAAGTTTGTTTGGGTTAGAGAAGGTACTAACCCCCTTGGACCCAAGAAGGTATGGGTACCAAAGACCACCCCTCCTATTTTTGATGTAGGTGTGGGCTCTCACATGACGTGAGCGTAGCCGTACCTTGGAGTGGATGCGTTCCGAGCTTCATGGAAATCAATTGGATGCATCACTTTCAAGGGATGTTTGGTGGAGAAGACCACCATGTTTTGGAGACAAGGAGAGTTGCCTTCTAGGTTTGGTAACAATTCCTAACTCCTATTTATTGTTTACATGCTTTATATTTCATCATTATTTATAGCATGTTTGATGTTTAGTGATTAGTATGTAAATGCCATGTTTAGTAGGATTATGACATACATGTATAGTATTTGAGACACCCATGTTTAATATGGACTATTCTTTTGTGCTCTCTTGTTAGCTTAGCTATCATGTACATCATAAATCTAATAACATGTGAATTTACATAATAATCATGTTTTGTTTATCATGTTGAATTTGATGCTCAATGTTTTGAATATTTGTTTAAGTGTTAGTTTTCATTAAGACTAGTTATATACTTGTGCATATAGTGGGCCACAAATAAATCTATTTATATTTGTGCTTGAACGCTTATTTGAACTCATTAGATGTGCTAGTATAGTCTAGTTTTGATGATTCATACATTTTAAACTTGTGTTCATATTTTTTATGATTATGAGTTTCCATTTCATGTATATGTTTATTTTGCCAAAACTTTAAGATATACATGTATACCCCTTGAGTCATTTGCCTTTCATGCAAATCTATTTATGGACTCATTTGTGTTTAGGGTTATGTATGTATACTTCTTGTGTTGACAATTCATACATATACCTTGAAATGAAATTTGTTTTTAATGAAAATTTAGTTTTCATATTTTGCATGTGTTTGTGTTTAACTTCATGTATATGTCCATCTTATCCAAACTATTGACTATACATGAGTATCCTTTTTGAGCCACATGCCTTCATGCATATATCTTAGTGGACTCGTTGTGTTTTGGATATGTATGTATACTTTAGTTTGTATTAGACATACATATGCCTTGAAGATTAGATAGTTTTGATGATTTTCGTATTTTATGGAATAATTGAGCTTAATTGAACATTTTCATGATTATGATCTTCACATTTTATTTGTACACTCACATTTTTTGCTTACTCATGTTTTGCTTTCATGAGTCACATTTATGCTAGATTGGATTAGAGTGTTGATTATCATGTGAATTTCATGTTTTATGAAAAACTATTTTGTTTTATTCCTTGCTTGAAGGATTTCGTACTAGTTAACAAGTTTTTCATTTAACTAGTTGCGATGTTCTTCATTTGGTAGAGTTTTTTCAAACAAACTACATTTTCAAATCTATTTTTGAAAACCCCTACCATCAAAGGGTGGTTGGATGGGATATCATGTTCATGTATGCTTTAACAATGAAAATCTTTTAAAACTTGAACCATGATTGAGTGGTAAATGATATGAGATATACACATGCTATTGTTATTTCAATTGGTATCATTGAACTCTTTCAATTGGTATCAATTTGATCCTTTTTGTATACTCATAATTGTTTATTGTGTATGTATGTTCTTCTATTGGTATCATCTATTGTGATTGGTACTCATTTTATTTCATACACATATACATGTTTCTTTGTGCTTAAGATATAAATTTTCACAAATCTTGTTTATGCTAGAGCTTGAGCTTTAACTTTATTTCAATTGATTTAGTTTTCAATTGGTATCTTATTTCAAGCCTACGCAATGTTTCTTTTGGTATTTCATAAAGGGGGAGAAAATGTGTATTTTATATTCTATTTCAATTGGTATTTGATTACCACTCCCTTGCTTTATGATAAAAAATATTGAATTTCAATTTGGTATCATTTGCCTTTAAAAGAATAATAATTTCAAATTGGTATCAAGATTCTTGTTTAGGAATTCAAGATTTATGTTTAATTTCAATTTGTATCTCAAAATTTTGTTTAAAAGAAAATACTCAAAAGTTTTTGATTTGTATTGCCTATATGCAAGGAGAGCTTAACATCGCTTCTACATATAGATTCATGTTGAGTGTATCTTGTATTGGGAGGCTTGACATCCCTTCTTTATGTGATACACGTGTGTAGGGGGAGCTTCACATCTCCTCTTATGCATTACATAATATGTGTTATGTGAATTGGGGCTTGTCATCCCTTCTTCATGTAATGCATATGTGTAGGGAAGTTAACTTAGCGTCTTCCTCTTCATGAATGTATATCGCATATACCATTTACTTGATTGTTTTATGTTCACCTTCAATTGGTATCAAAATGCACCTCATTGACATATATGTTTCATTTGGTATCTTAATTGAGTGTTCATCTTATGATTTGTTATTCACCCTTATTTACATCATTTGTGTTTTAGACAAAGGGGGAGAACATTGATTTATTGTTTTTAACCCTTTGTAAGGGAAGATGGATTTCTTTGTTTTGTTTTAGTAAGATGAAAGAAAAAGGAAAAGTTTTATTCATTTAATTGGTATCTATAAAAATTTGTTGATAGAAGAATTTGTTCATGTTTTGATTTTTTTTGTTTTTACCCCTTTGTTGATGATTGACAAAAAGGGGGAGAAATATTTGAGAGTTTATATGCATGCTTATGTTTTTGCATATATTATGATTTTAATTGGTATCTAGAGCATGTTTTGTTTTGAAAGTTTCAATTGGTATAAGAGCATGTTTATTGTGAATATTTCATTGGTATATAGAGCCTAGAACATGTTTTGTTGATATAAGAGTTTTATTGTTTTCATGCATGATAAAATGCATTGCCATTCATTGCATATTTATTACTTATTTGCTTATGCATGAGTTAAGGGGGAGCTTCCTTGAAGCTTAACTTTAATCCATGCATATATAACTCCATGAGTTTTGTCATCATCAAAAATGGGGAGATTGTTGGCCCAATGGCCTTCCACTCTAGTTTTGATGATGATCAACTCATGTAGTTATGTTTACTAATATTCTTGTGATTTTAAGTTTCAGATCAATTAGCAAGATATTAGTTGGTGATTAGCTTCAACCAGGAGTTTAGAAGCTTTTCATGGTGATTCCGGTGCCAAATCTTAAGGATCATTCATTTGCACTCGGTGGATCACGGTTTGGGAGCAAGTCTACTTGAAGATGAAGATCGTCAAGAAGACTTAGGTATCCTAGTTTAGGTTTGTGTATTTAGATCCATTTGTAAAGCATAGTATAGTTGATATGCTCAAGTGCACAATACACACACGTTTCATGATTTGGATTTTGGTTTTCATGGATAATAGATCAAAACAAGTCTACTTTATTCTTATGTATATTAGATATGTTCTAGATATACATACATGCTTTAAACTTGCTAGACAAACTTATTTTGACTATCCTATTCATGTTTTGGAAAAATCAAGTTTGATAAAAATACTAGTGTTGGTTTTTGATAAAATTTACAAGACACAAAAATGAATTGATATGATTGATATATGATATGTCTTGAAATTTTTATCACTAATTTATGTTTCAATATAAAATGTTAAAACAAGTTTTACAGAATTTTCAGAAAAGATAAAAGATTTTTCAAAAATATTTTAACATGTTTTTCTGACCCAGGTTTGTGCTGACAGGCCAGGTCGGTCGACTCGGACGGTCGACCGCACCATGGGCCGGTCGACCCCAAGGGTCGACCGACGTGCACAGACTTGTGCACGTCTGGCAGACACAAACTCGGTCGACCGTACGGGTCGACCGGGTCTAAGGGCTCTGCTCTCTGTTTGTTTGGGTCGACCGGGCGGTTGACCGGGTTTGCCCAACGGTCACATTTCTGACAGTTGGCGGTGGGCCGGGCCGGCCGACCGCCAGCCTGTCAGGCTGCCACATCAGCCTAACGGCTAGTTTCTGGTTTGGCCTATATAAACCCCATTCTCTTGGGTTTTGGCCAAGATTTTTAAGGAGAAAAATTTCTGGTTTCTAAAGTGTTTAAAACAAGTTTTCAAAAGTGTTTTGGGCTTTAAACTTCCAATTTGATTTGTGTTTAGGGTTTGGGAAAAACAAAAAAAATAGGAATTTGGGATATTTGTATTGGTTTTCATTCTCCATCTTTTACAAGAGTTTTTCCCAAGTATTTTCTTTGTGTTCTTGTTTTCCAACACCTAGTTTTCCACACTTGAGCTATCATCTATCCTAATCTATTAGGATCATTGTTTTGTGGAAAAAGAAAAAGGAAAGAGGTTTGTGGTTGAGATATACCACTTATTGTAAACCCTTGATTTCTTGTGTTGCTCCCTCTTTGGTAGAGGTTGAGGTTGTTGTATTGGGTTGGTGTTTACTCCCTCTTTGGTAGAGGTGGAGATTTGTGTTTGCTCCCTCTTGTGTGAGGTGGAGCTTGGTGGTTGTAACCCTCTTAGGTAGAGGTGTTGGTTGTTGTTTGGCTAAGGGCCTACCCCTCTTGTGTGAGGTGGTGTTTGTATTGAGAGAGGAGTTTGGTACTCCTAGTGTTGTAACAAATCCTCTTCGGTAGAGGTTCCCTCGGTGGGAGATAGTGGATTGGAAATCCTACATGGTGGTGTAGGCGGGGATGTAGAGCAAGGTGCTCGAACCTCGAAACATATCTTGGCCTTTGCGTTTGATCCATTGTCTCTCTAACTCTCTCTCTCTCTCTTATTTGTGCAAAGCATCATTCATTTCATCATTCATATCATTCTTGCTTGCATTTGTGTTGTGCCTTGCATAATTCATATTGCCATATTTTGTATATGCTTGGTTGTTTGTGTGCCTCACTTGTACCTAATCAACAAGAGTTTCACATAGCGCCTCAACCCATATCTAGGGGAATCAAGAGGAGTTAGTCCAGAGCCCTTCATGGGGAATTCGGCTACACTTGTTGATTGTACTAAGTGTGATTGCAAAATTTGCATTAGCTTCCGCATTTAGTTTCCATTAAGTTTTTAGATTAGCACTTTCACCTATTCACCCCCCCTCTAGGTGTTTTACACAAACTTCCTAATTAAAATTAGAACTTAGGTTAATTAGTAGTAATTGTTCATAGAAACTATGTGATACTACTTTCAGCTTTTGAAAAAAAAATTTCCTCCCGTTTTGGCACTATTCAGCTCTGACAAGGTCTAATTCAGGCTCATAAGGGCTGAAGATCTGACTTTTAGTCAAACCTCTAAATTAAGACCTGAAAAAAGTTTAATTAGAAGTAATTATACAAAGTTACAATGTAAAACTACTCCCGTCTCTTAAAAACTATATTTTCTCCCCGTTTGGACCCTATTTAGCTTTTATAAGGCCTTGTTCAGGCCAATCAGGGCTTTAAAATTTAACTTTTAGTCAAATTTCCAATTAATATTAGAAATAAGGCTAATCAGTAGTACTTATACATAGAAACTTTGTAATACCATTCACGGCACTTGAAAACCATGTTTTTCTCCCGTTTCGTCCCATTTGGCTTTTATAAGCTCTAATTCAGGCCAACTAGGGCTGAAAGTTTGACAAAAGTCAAACTTCCAGACTAAGACTAGAGAAAAGTTTATGTAGTAGTAACTGTATATAAAAACTATATAATATTACTCTCGACTCTTTAAAATCAAGTTTTCTCCCTATTTAAGCTATATCTGGCTCCTAGTTCAGGCCAATCGGAGTGAAAGTATGACTTTTGATCAAACTTTCTAATTAAGACTAGAAGAAAATTTAATTAGAAGTAATTATATATAAAAACTATGTAATACTACTCCCGCTCTGGATAATCACATATTGTCCCTGTTTAGGCCCTTTTCGTATCTTATAAGGCCTAGTTCAGCCCAATTGGAGTTAAAGTTTGACTTTTGGTAAAAATACCCAATTAACACAAGAAATAAGGATAATTAGCAGTAATTGTACATAGAAACTAAGTAACACCACTCTCAGCTCTTGAAACCATATTTTCCTCCAATTTGGGCCCAATTCGGCTCATATAAAGCATAATTCAGGTCATTCGGGACTGAAAAGTTAAACTTTTGGTCAAACTTCCAACTTAAGAATAGAAAAAAATTGAATTAGTAGTGGTTATACATAGAAACTATGTAATACTACTTTTGACTCCTGAAAACATATTTTCTCCCTGTTTGAGTCCTATTCGGCTCTTAGAATGCCTAGTTTAGGCCAATCGGGAATGAAAATTTGACTTTTGGTTAGACTTCACAATTAAGAATAGAAACATATTTAATTAGTAGTAATTATATATAAAAACTATATAATACTACTCCCGACTCTTGAAAACATGTTTTCTCCTTGTTTGAGCCATACTATGCTCTTATAATACCTAGTTCAGGCCAATAGGGGCTGAAAGTTTGACTTTTGGACAAACTTCCTGATTAAGAGTAGAAACAAGTTTAATTAGTAGTAATTGTATATAGAAACTATGTAATACAACTCCTGGCTCTTTAAAACAATGTTCTCTCCCTGTTTAGGTCATTTTCGGCTCTTATAAGTCCTAGTTGAAGCCAATCGGGGCTGAAAGAGTGACTTTTAATCAAATTTCACAATTAAGACTAGAAATAAGTTTTGTTAGTAGCAATTATATATAATAACTATGAAATACTACTCCCAGCTATTGCAAACTATGTATTAATACTCTTTAGCTCTAGAAAATTTTATTTTCTCCTTGTTTGGGTGGGTTTTATAAGGACTAGTTCAGGCCAATTGAGGCTGAAACAACTTTTGGTCGAACTTACTAGAGACAAGGTTAATTAATATTAATTGTACATATAAACTACGTAATACCATTGTCGGCCCTTAAAAATTATGTTTCTCCCGTTTGGTCCCATTTGACTCTTATAAGGCCTAGTTCAGGCCAATCGGTGTTGAAAGTTTGATTTTTGGTCAAACTTTCCAATAAAAACTAGAAACAAGTTTAATTAGTAGTAATTGTATATAAAAACACTGTCATACTACTTCGGGCTCTTGAAAATCACGTTTTCTCCTCGTTTGGGCCCTAATCAGCTCTTATAAGGCCTAATTCAGGCCAATTGGGGTTGAAGTTCAACTTTTAGTAAACTTCCCAATTAAGACTGAAAACTAGTTTAATTAGTAGTAATTTTATACATGAAACTATGTCATACTACTCCCGGTACTTGAAAATCTCATTTTCTCCTCGTTTGGGCCCTAATCAGCTCTTATAAGGCCTAATTCAGGCCAATCGGGGTTGAAAGTTTGACTTTTAGTAAAACTTCTCAATTAAGACTAGAAAGTAGTTTAATTAAAAGTAATTATACATAAAAACTATGTATTACTACTCTCGGCTCTTAAAAACATTATTTGATCCCTAATCGGCTCTTACAAGGCCTAGTTCAGGTCAATCAGGACTGAAAGTTTGACTTTTGATCAAAATTCTAAATTAACATAAGAAACAAGATTAATTAGTAATAATTGTGCATAGAAACTCTATAATCCACTCTCAGCACTTGAAAATCATGTTTTTCTCCCGTTTGGCCCCATTCAGCTCTTATAAGGCCTAGTTCAAGTTAATAAGAACTGAAGGTTTGGGTTTTGGTCAAACTTTCATATTGAGACTAGAAAATAGTTTAATTAGTGGTAATTGCACATAAAAACTATGTCATACTACTCTCGGCTCTTGAAAACCTCATTTTTATCCCGTTTGGGCCCTAATCAGCTCTATATTGCCTAGTTCAGGCCTATCGGGGCTGAAAGTTTGACTCTAGGTCAAACTTTTCAATTAACACTAGAAACAAAGTTAATTAGTAGTAATTATACATAGAAACTATGTAATACCATTCACGTCCCTTTTAAACCTTATTTTCCTCCAGTTTGTCCCCATTCGTCTCTTATAAGGCCTAGTTCAGGCCAATCAGGGCTGAAATTTGACTTTTGGCAAAAATTCTCAAATAATCCTATAACAAGTTAAACTAGTTAACACTAGAAACAAGGTTATTTAGTAGTAATTGCATATAGAAACTATGTAATACCACTCACGTCTCTTGAAAATCATATTTTCCTCTCGTTTGGGTCATGTTCGGCTCTTATAATGCCCAGTTGAGGCCAGTCGGGGCTGAAGATTTGACTTTTGGTCAAACTTTCCTATTAAGAATAGAAACAAATTTAATTAATAGTAATTTTACATTAAAACTATGTAGTACTACTCTCGGCTCTTGAAAAGATATTTTCTCCCTGTTTGAGCTCTATTCGGCTTTTCTAATGCCTAGTTCAGGCCAATCGGGGCTGAAGATTTGACTTTTTATTAAACTTCCCAATAAAGTATAGAAACAAGTTTAATTAATAGTAATTATACATAAAAACTATGTAATACTACTCCCGGCTCTTGAAAGTATGTTTTCTCCTTGTTTGAGTCTTATTCTGCTCTTATAATGCCTAGTTCAGGCCAATCGAGCCTGAAAATTTGACTTTTATACGAACTTGCTGATTAATAGTAGAAACAAATTAATTAGTTGTAATTGTATATAGAAACTATGTAATACTACTCCTAGCTTCTAAACAATATTTTCTCCCTGTTTAGGTCGTATTCGACTTTTTAAAGGCCTAGCTTAGGCCAATCTGAGCAGAAAGAGTGACTTTTGATCAAAATCTCAAATTAAGGCCAGAAACAAGTTTAATTAGTAGTAATTATACATAAAAATTATGTAATACTACTCCCAGCTCTTGAAAACCCTAGTTTCTCCCAGATTTAGCCCTTTTCGGATCTTATAAGGCCTAGTTCAAGCCAATCAGGGCTGAACGTTTGACTCTTTGTCAAATTTTCCAATTAACACTAGAAACAAGATTAATTAGCCACAATTGTACATAGAAACTATGTAATAATACTCCTGGCGCTTTAAAATCATGTTTTATCTCTATTTAGGTCATATTCGGCTCATATAAGGCCTAATTTAGAGCAATCGGGACGGAAAGTCTAACTTTGGTCAAACTTTCCAATTAAGACTAGAAACAAGTTTAATTAGTAGGAATTATACATAAAAACTATGTAATACTACTCGCTGCTCTTGAAAACTACATTTCTCCCCATTTGGACCCTATTCAGCTCTAATAAGGCCTAGTTCAGGTTAACAGGGCTTCAAAGTTTGACTTTTGGTTAAGCTTCCAAATTAACAATAGAAATTAGGTTAATCAGAAGTAATTGTACATAGAACTATGCAATACCATTCACGACCCTTGAAAATCATATTTTCCTCCCATTTGGTTCCTATTCAGCTATTATAAAGCCTAATCCAGGCCAATCGGGGCAGAAAGTTTGATTTTTGATAAAACTTTTCAATTAAGACTAGAAACTAGTTTAATCGTAGTAATTATGCAAAAAAACTATGTATTAATACTCTTAGCTCTTGAAAACTTTATTTTCTCCTCGTTTGGGCGGCTATTATAAGGACTGGTTCAGGCCAATTGGGGCTGAAATAACTTTTGGTCAAACTTACTAGAGACAAGGTTAATTAGTATTAATTGTACATAGAAACTAAGTAATACCATTGACGGCCGTTAAAAATCATGTTTTCCTCCTGTTTGGTCCCATTCGGCTCTTATAAGGCCTAGTTCAGGCTAATCGGTGTTGAAAGTTTGATTATTTGTCAAACTTCCCAATAAAAACTAGAAACAAGTTTAATTAGTAGTAATTATATATAAAAACACTGTCATACTACCATTGACGGCCGTCATACTACTATGGGCTCTTGAAAACCAATTAAGACTAGAAATAAGGTTAATTGATAGTATTTGTATATAGAGACTATGTAATATCACTCCCAGCTCCTGAAAATCATGTTTACTCCCCTTTTAGGCCCTACTCAGCTCTAATAAGTTCAATTCAGGCCAGTCAGGGACGAAAGTTTAGCTTTTGTTTAAACTTCCTAAGTAAGAATAGAAACAAAGTTAATTAATAGAAATTATCCATATAAACAATGTAATACTGCTCCCGGCACATGAAAACCATATTTTTCCCATGTTTATTCCCTATTTGACTCTTAAACGGCTTAGTTCAGGCCAATCGATGCTGAAAGTTTGACTTTTATTCAAACTTCCCAATTAAGACTATAAATAAACTTAATTAATAGCTTTTGTAAATAGAAACTATCTCATCCCACTCCCAGCTCTTAAGAACCATATTTTCCCCTATTTCGGCCCTACTAAGGCCTGGTTTAGGCCAATCAAGGCCGAAAGTTTAGCTTTTGGTCACACTTCCCAATTAAAACTAGAAATAAGGTTAATTAATAGTATTTGTGCATAGAAACTAATTGATAGTATTTTCGTATAGAAACTAAGTAATACTACTCTCGACTCTTAAGAACCTCATTTTCTACCCGTTTGGGCCCTATTCGCCTCTTATATGGTTTACTTTTGGCCAATCTGGAATGAAAGTTTGACTTTTGGTCAAACTTCCTAGATAATACTAGGAACAAGTTTAATTGGAAATAATTATATAAAGAGACTATATAATACCACTCCTTGCTTTTGAAAATCATGTTTTCTCCATGTTTAGGCCCTATTCGGCTTTTATATATAATCTAGTTCACGCCAATCGGGAATGAAAGTTTGACCTTTTATCAAACTTCCTAATTAGAACTAGAAATAAGTTTAATTTATAGTATTTAAACGCAAAAACTATGTAATACCACTTCCGGCACTTGAAAATTAAATTTTCTCCCTGTTTAGGCCATTTTGGCTCTTATAAGGCCGAGTTCAGGCAATCGGTGTTGAAATTTTAACTTTGGTCAAACTTTCGAATTAAGACTAGAAATAAGTTTAGTTGATAGTATTTATACCTAAAAACTATGTAATACAACTCCCGGCTCCTGAAAATCACGATTCTCTCCATTCTCGCCCTATTCAGCTCCAATATGGCCTAGCTCAAGCCAATCGGGGATGAAAGTTTCAATTTTTAGTCAAACTTCCTAATTAAGACTAGTAGCAAGGTTAATAGGTAGTAATTATGCATATAAACTATGTAACACTTCTCCTGGCTCTTGAGAACCACGTTTTCTCCCTGTTTGGGCCCTACGTGGCACTTATAAGGAAGTTTGACGTTTGGGCCAGTTAAAGCGAAAAGTTTGGCTTTTGGTCAGACTTTCTAACTAAGACTCGAAATAAGATTAATTAGTAGTAATTGTACATATAAATTTCATAATACTACTCTCATCTCTTGAATACTACATTTTTCTTATGTTTATTTCTTATTCGTCGGCTCTTATATGGCCGAGTTCTGTTCAATCGAGGCTGAAAATTTGAATTGTCAAACTTGCCGATTATGAGTAGAAAAAGGTTAATTAGTAGTATTTCTACTTTGAAATTATGTTATACAACTCTCGGCTCTTAAGAACCATGCTTTCTCCCCTTTTACGCCCTATTCAGCTCTTATAAGGCTTAGTTCAGGCCAATCGGGGATGAAAGTTTGACTTTTAGCCAAACTCCCCAATTAAAACTAGAAACAAGTTTAATTAATAGTAATTATATATTGAACTATGTAATACCACTCAAGGCTCTTGAAAACTAAGTTTTCTCCCCGTTTGGACCCTATTAAGCTCTTTTAAGACCTATGTCAGGCCAATTAGCTGAAAGTTTTACATTTTGGTCAAACTTCCCAATTAGGATCAGAAACAAGGTTAATTGAAGAAGTTGAAAATAAAACTATGTAATACTACTCCAGGCTCTTAAAAATCACATTTTCTCCCTGTTTCAGCCCTATTTTGCTCTTATATAAGACCAGATTCAGGCCTACTGGGGTTGAAAGTTTGACTTTTTGTCAAATCTCCTAATTAAGACAAGAAATAAGGTCACCAGTAATGTTTGTACATAGCAACAATGTATTACCACTCCCGGCTATTGAGAATAATTTTTTCTCCCTGTTTGGGCCATATTCGGCTCTAAATAGGCCTAATTCATACCAATCAGGGCTGAAAGTTTGATTTTTGAATAAACTCTTTAATTAAGACTAGAAATAATATTAATTGATAGTATTTGTACATAAAAATTATATAATACCACTTTTGGCTCTTAAAAACACGTTTTCACCCTGTTTTTAGGCCCCATTCGGCTCTTATAAGCCTAGTTCAAGCCAATCGGGATGAAAGTTTGACTTTTGGTCAAACTTTTCAATTAAAGCTAATAGTAAGGTTAATTGATAGTAATTGTGCATTAAAACTATGTAATACCACTCATGACTCTTGAAAATCATGTTTTTTTTTTCCTATTTTGGCCTTATTCAGCTTATATAAGGCTTAGTTCAGGCCAATCAGGGTGGAAAGTTTGAGTTTTGGTCAAACTTCCTAATATAGATTAGATATAAGGTTAATTAGAAATGTTTGTACATAGAAACTACGTACCACCACTCCCGTCTCTTGAGAAAAAATTTCTCCCTATCTGAGTACTAATCGAATCTAATAAGGCCTAATTCAGGCCAATCAGGCTGAAAGTTTGACTTTGGTCAAACTTCTGAATTAAGACTAGAAATAAGGTTACTTGGTAGTATTTGTACATGGAAACTATGTAATACCACTCCTAACTCTTGAAAATCACGTTTTCTCCTTATTTAGACCTATTCAACTCTTATAAGACATAGTTCAGGCCAATCAGGGCTGAAAGTACGACTTTTGGTCAAATATTTTAATTAAGACTAGAAATAATATTAATTTATAGTAATTGTATATGGAAAGTATGTAATACCACTCGCGGCTCTTGAAAATCACATTTTCTTCGTGTTTAGGCCATACTCGGCTCATGTGTGGCCTAGTTCAGATCAATCAGGGCTGAAAGTTTGCCTTTTAGTCAAAATTCTCAATTAAGACTAGGAATAAGATTTAGTAATAGTTTTTGTATATAGAAACTATGCAATACCACTCTTGACCCTTGAAAATCATATTTTCTCCCATTTTGGCATTTTTCTGCTCTTATAAGGCCTAGTTCAGGCCAATCAGGGCTGAAAATTTGACTTTTGGTTAGAAATCATGTAATACTACTCCTGGCTCTTGAGAACAAAGTTTTCTCCCCGTTTGGGCCTTACTCGGCTCATATAAGGCCTTATTTAGGCCAATCAGGGTTGAAAGTTTGACATTTAGTGAAATTCCCAATTAATACAATAAACAAGGTTAATTGGAAGTAATTGTACATAGAAATTATGTAATACTACTCCCGCCTCTTGAGAACTACATAGGTTATAAGGCCTTGTTTAGTCCAATTAGGGCTAAAAGTTTGGTTTTTGATCAAACTTCTCAATTAAGACTAGAAACAAGATTAATTTGTAGTATTCGAATATAGAAACTATGTAATACCACTCATGGCTCTTGAAAATCACTTTTTCTCCCCATTTAGGCTTTATTCGACTCTTATAAGGTCTACTTTTGATTAATCAGGGCTGAAAGTTTGATTTTTAATCAAACTTCTCAATTATGGTTAGAAATAAGGCTAATTGGTAGTATTTGTAGATAAAAACTATGAAATAACACTCCCGGCTCTTGAAAATAACGTTTTCTCCCCATTTGGGCCCTTTCGGCTCTTATAAGACCCAGTTCAGGCCAATCGGGGCTGAAATTTGACTTTTACTCAAACATTTAAATTAAGAGTAAAAATATGGTTAATTAGCAGTAATTCTATGCAGAAACTATGTAACACCACTCTTGGCTCAGAAGAACCACATTTTCTACCTGTTTTAGGCCATATTGGCTCTTATATTGCCTAGTTCAGGCCCATCAGGAATAAAAGTTTGGCGTTTGGTCAAACTTTCTAATTAAGACTAGAATAAGATTAATTGATAGTATTTGTACATAGAACTATGTAATACCTCTCGCGGTTCTTGAAAATTATGTTTTCTTCTCATTTAGGCCCCCATTCGGCTCTTATAAGGCCTATTTCAGGCCAATCGGGGCTGTAAGTTTGACTTTTGGTCAAACTTACCAATTAAGAGTAGAAACAAGTTTAATTAATAGTAATTGTACGTAAAACTATGTAATACCACTCGCGGCTCCTAAAAATCACCTTTTCTCCCTGTCTGGGCCTTATTTGGCTCTTATAAGGGCTAGTTCAAGCTAATGGGCTAAAAATATGAATTTTCGTCAAGCTTCATAATTAGGACCAGAAACAAGGTTAATAGAAGTTGAAAATATAACTATGCAATACTACTCTTGGCTCTTGAAAATCACGCTTTCTCCCCATTTAGGTCCTATTTGGCTCTGATATAAGGCCAAGTTCTGGCCAAATCGGGGTTGAAAGTTTGACTTTTAGTCAAACTTCCTAATTTAGATTAAATATAAGGTTAATTCGAAATGTTTGTACATAGAAACTACGTACCACCACTCCCGTCTCTTGAGAAACATTTTCTCCCTGTTCGGGCACTAATCGAAGGCCAATCAGACTGAAAGTTTGACTTTTGGTCAAACTTCTGAATTAAGACTAGAAATAAGGTTACTTGGTAGTATTTGTACATAGAAACTATGTAATACCACTCCTGACTCTTAAAAATCACGTTTTTCCCTTATTTAGACCTATTCAACTCTTATAAGACATAGTTCAGGCCAATCGGGGCTGAAAGTACGACTTTTGGTCAAATATTTCAATTAAGACTAGAAATAATATTAATTAATAGTAATTGTATATGGAAAGTATGTAATTCCAATTGCGGCTCTTGAAAATCACATTTTCTTCTCGTTTAGGGCATACTCGGCTTATGTGTGGCCTACTTCAGGTCAATTAGGGCTGAAAGTTTGCCTTCTAGTTAAAATTCTCAATTAAGACTAGGAATAAGATTAAGTAGTAGTGTTTGTATATAAAAATTATGCAATACCACTCCTGGCCGTTGAAAATTATATTTTCTACCGTTTTAGCATTTTTCTACTCTTATAAGGCCTAGTTCAGGCCAATCAGGACTGAAAATTTGATTTTTAGTTAAACTTTCTAATTAAAACTTAAAATAAGATTAATTGGTAGTATTTGCACATATAAACTATGTAACAGTACTCTCAGCTCCAGAGAGCCATATTTTCTACCCTTTTGGGCCCTAATTCGGCTCTTATATGACCTAATTCAGGCCAATCGATGATCAAAATTTGATTTTTGATCAAAATTCCCAATTAAGACAAAAAAATGATTAATTTTTAGTAATGGTACACAAAAACTATGTAATACAATTCCCAGCATTGGAAAATCACATTTTCCCCATGTTTGTTCCCTATTTGGCTCTTATAAAGTTGAGGCCAATTAGGGCTCAATGTTTTACTTTTGGTCAAACTTCCCAATTAATAGTAAAAATTAATTCGTAGTATTTGTACATAGAAACTATGTAATACCACTCCCGGCTCTTGAAGATCATGTTTTTACCTTGTTTAGGCCATATTCGGCTTTTATATGGCCTAGTTCAAGCCAAATCGGGGATGAAAGAATGACTTTTGGTCAAATTTCCCAATTAAGACAAGAAACGAGGCTAATTTGTAGTAATTATAATAGGAACTATGTAATACTAATCTCGATCCTTGAAAACCACATTTACCCTATGTTTATTCGCAATTTGACTTTTATACGGCCTAGTTCTGGTCAATCAGGGCTGAAAGTTTGACTTTTGGTCAAACTTCCCAACTAAGATTAGAAATAAGGTTAATTGGTAGTATTTATACATAGAAATTAGGTAATACAACTCCAAGTTTTTTAAAGTCATGTGTTTCTTCCCGTTTGGGCCCTATTCGGTTCTAACAATACCTAGTTCAGGCCAATCAGGGTTAAAAGTTTAACTTTTGGCCAAACTTCCCAATTTGTACTAATAAGATTAATTTGTTATATTTGTACATAAAAACTATGTAATACCACTTCTGGCCTTTGAGAACCACGTTCGGCTCTAATAGTGAAGGCCAATCGTGGATGAAAGTTTGACTTCCCAATTAAGACTAAAAACTAGGTTAATTGGTACACTTGTGCATAGAAATACTGTAATACTACTTTCGGCTCTTGAGAACCACGTTTTCTCCATGTTTTTTCCTTGATCGGTTCTAACAAAGCCTAGCTCAGGCCAATTGGAGTTGAAAGTTTAACTTTTGGTCAAACTTCCCAATTAAGACCAGAAACAAGTTTAATTAGAAGTATTAACAGAGGAACTATATTACCATTTAGGCTCTATTCAGCTCTTATAAGGTCTACTTTAGACTAATCGGGGCTGAAAGTTTGATTTTTAATCAAACTTCTCAATTATGGTTAGAAATAAGGCTAATTGGTAGTATTTGTAGATAAAAACTATGTAATAGCACTCGCGACTCTTGAAAATAACGTTTTCTCCCTATTTGGGGTTTATTCGTCTCTTATTAGGCCCAGTTCAGGCCAATCGGGCTGAGAGTTTGATTTTTACTTAAACATTTAAATTAAGAGTAAAAATATGGTTAATTAGCAGTAATTCTACGAAGAAACTATGTAACACCACTCTTGGCTAATAAGAACCACATTTTCTACGCGTTTTAGGCCATATTCGGCCTTATATTGCCTAGTTCAGGCCAATCAGGAATGAAAGTTTGGCTTTTGGTCAAACTTTCTAATTAAGACTAGAATAAGATTAATTGATATTACTTGTACATATAACTATGTAATACCTCTCGCGGCTCTTGAAAATTATGTTTTTCTTCTAGTTTAGGCCCACTCGGCTGTTATAAGGCCTATTCAGGCCAATCGGGGCTGTAAGTTTGAATTTTGGTCAAACTTACTAATTAAGAATAGAAATAAGTTTAATTAGTAGTACTTGTACGTAAAATTATGTAATACCACTCATGGCTCCTGAAAACCACCTTTTCTCCCTGTTCGGGCCCTATTTAGCTCTTATAAGGCCTAATTCAGGCCAATAGGCTAAAAATATGAAATTTCGTCAAATTTCCTAATTAGGACCAGAAACAAGGTTAATAGAAGTTGTTAAAAATATAACTATGAAATACTACTCTTGGCTCTTGAAAATCACGTTTTCTTCCCATTTAGGCCTATTTGACTATGATATATGGCCAAGTTTCTGCCCAAATCGGGGTTGAAAGTTTGACTTTTGGTCAAACATCCTAATATAGATTAGATATAAGTTTAATTCAAAATGTTTGTACATAGAAACTATGTACCACCACTCCCGTCTCTTGAGAAAAAATTTCTCCCTATTCGGGCACTAATCGAATCTAATAAGGACTAATTCAGGCCAATCAGACTGAAAGTTTGACTTTTGGTCAAACTTCTGAATTAAGACTAGAAATAAGGTTACTTGGTAGTATTTGTACATAAAAACTATGTAATACCACTCCTGACTCTTGAAAATCACGTTTTCTCCTTATTTAGACCTATTCAACTCTTATAAGACATAGTTCAGGCCAATCGGGGCTGAAAGTACGACTTTTGGTCAAATATTTCAATTAAGACTAGAAATAATATTAATTAATAGTAATTGTATATGAAAAGTATGTAATACCACTCGCGGCTCTTGAAAATCACATTTTCTTCTTGTTTAGGCCATACTCGGCTCATGTGCGGCCTAGTTCAGGTCAATGAGGGCTGAAAGTTTGCCTTTTAGTCAAAATTCTCAATTAAGACTAGGAATAAGATTAAGTTAGTAGTTTTTGTATATAGAACTATACAATACCACTCCTGGACCTTGAAAATTATATTTTCTCCCGTTTTGGCATTTTTCTTCTCTTATAAGGCCAAGTTCAGGCCAATCAGGGCTGAAAATTTGACTTTTAGTTAAACTTTCTAATTAAAACTTAAAATAAGGTTAATTGGTAGTATTTGCACATATAAACTATGTAACAGTACTCTAAGCTCCAGAGAGCCATATTTTCTACCCATTTGGGCCCTATTCGGCTCTTATATGACCTAATTCAGGCCAATCAAGGATCAAAATTTGATTTTTGATCAAAATTCCCACTTAAGACAAAAAAATGATTAATTTTTAGTAATGGTACACAAAAACTATGTAATACAATTCTCAGCATTGGAAAATCACATTTTCTCCATGTTTGTTCCCTATTTGGCTCTTACAAAGTTAAGACCAATTGGGGCTCAATGTTTATTTTTGGTCAAACTTCCTAATTAATAGTAGAAATTAATTGGTAGTATTTGTACATAGAAACTATGTAATACCACTCCCGGCTCTTGAAGATCATGTTTTTACCTTGTTTAGGCCCTATTCGGCTTTTATATGGCCTAGTTCAAGCCAAATCGGGGATGAAAGAATGACTTTTGGTCAAATTTCCCAATTAAGACAAGAAACGAGGCTAATTTGTAGTAATTATATATAGGAACTATGTAGTACTAATCTCGATCCTTGAAAACCACATTTACCCTATGTTTATTCGCTATTTGACTTTTATACGGCCTAGTTCTGGTCAATCAGGGCTGAAAGTTTGACTTTTGGTCAAACTTCCTAACTAAGATTAGAAATAAGGTTAATTGGTAGTATTTATACATAGAAATTAGGTAATACAACTCCAAGTTTTTTAAAATCATGTTTTTCTTCCCGTTTGGGCCCTATTCGATTCTAACAATACCAAGTTCAGGCCAATCAGGGTTAAAAGTTTAACTTTTGGCCAAACTTCCCAATTTGTACTAATAAGATTAATTTGTTATATTTGTACATAGAAACTATGTAATACCACTTCTGGCCTTTGAGAACCACGTTCGGCTCTAATAGTGAAGGCAAATCGTGGATGAAAGTTTGACTTCCCAATTAAGACTAAAAACTAGGTTAATTGGTACACTTGTGCATAGAAATACTGTAATACTACTTCCGGCTCTTGAGAACCACATTTTCTCCATGTTTTTTCCTTGATCGGTTCTAACAAAGCCTAGTTCAGGCCAATTGGAGTTGAAAGTTTAACTTTTGGTCAAACTTCCCAATTTAGACAAGAAACAAGTTTAATTAGAAGTATTAACAAAGGAACTATATTACACTGCTCCAGGCTCTTAAAAATCATGTTTTCCCCTCGTTTGGGCCCTATTTGGCAATATAATGCCAAGTTCAGGCCAACTAGGGTTGAAAGTTTGACTTTTGTATAAACTTCCTAATTATGACTAGAAATAAGGTTAATTAGTAATTTTTGTACATAGAAACTATATAATACCACTCCCGGCTATTGAGATATTGTTTGTTCTTCCCATTTAGGGCCCATACGACTCTTATAATGCCTAATTCAAGACAATCAGGGTTGAAAGTTTGACTTCTGGTCAACTTCTCAATAGATACTAGAAAAAAGGTTAATTGGTAGTATTTGTACATAGAAACTATGTAAAACCACTCTCAGCCCTTGAAAATAATATTTTCTCCCCGTTTAGGCCCTTCTCGGCTTTATCAGGCTTAGTTTCAGGCCAATCTAGGCTTTAAGTTTGAGTTTTGGTCAAACTTCCCAATTAAGATTAGAAATAAAGATAATTAATAGTAATTGTATATAGAAACTATATAAGAAAATTCACGGCTCTTGAAAACCACATTTCCTTCTCGTTTAAGCCCTATTCGGCTCCTATAGGGCCTAGCTCAGCTCAATGGGGTTAAAAGTTTGATTTTTGGATAAACTTCTAAATTAAGATTATAAATAAGGTTAAATGATAGTATTAGTATAAGTAAGCTATGTAACACCACTCTCGGATCATGAGAACCACGTTTTCTACCTATTTGGGACCTATTCGGCCCTGGTACTTTTGGTCAAACTTTTCAGTTAAGACTAAAAATAAGGTTAATTGGTACTATTTGTACATAAAAACTATGTAAAACTACTCCAACACGTTTTTTTCTATATTTATTCCCTATTCGGGTTTTATGAGGCATAGCTCAGGCCAATAGGGGTTGAAAGTTTGACTTTTGATCAAGCTTCCCAATTAAACTCAAAATAAGAATAATTAGTAGTATTTATACTTAAAAACTATGTAATAGCTCTAAGCTTTTGAAAATCATGTTTTCTCCCCGTTTGGGCCCTATTCGGCTCTTATAAGGCCTAATTCAGGAAAATCGGGGGTAAAAGTTTGAATTTGGTTGAACTTCCGAATTAAGACTAAAAATAAGGTAAATTGGTAGTATTTATACATGAAACTATGTAATACCACTCTCGGCTTTTGAGAATCATGTTTTTCCCCATTTGGTTCTTATCCTAGTTCAAGCCAATCGGGGCTGAAAGTTTGACTTTTGGTCAAACTTCTCATTTTAAGATCAAAAACAAGGTTAATTAGAAGTTAAAAGTAAAACTATGAATACTACATTCGACTATTGAAAATCACGTTTTCCTACCGTTTGGGCCATATGGCTCTTATATAAGGCCAAATTCAGGCCAATCAGGGTTAAAAATTTATCTTTTGGTCAAAATTCTCAATTAAGATTAGAAATAAGGTTAATTAGTAACGTTTGTACAAAAAACTATGAAATACTATTCTCGGCTCTTGAGAATAATTTTTTCTCCTCGTTTTGGCCCTATTCGGCTCTTATAAGGCCTAATTCAGGCTACTCGACGCTAAAAGCTTGACTTTTAGTCAAACTTTTCAATTAAGATTAAAAATAAGGTTAATTGGTAGTATTTGTACATAAAAACTATGTAATACCACTCATGGCTGTTTAAAACTATGGTTTCTTTCCATTTAGGCCCTATTTGGCTCTTATATGGACTAGTTCGGCCAATCGAGGTTGAAAGTTACTTTTGGTCAAACTTCCCAATTAACACTATTCGGCTTATATAAGGTTAATTAGTAGTATATTTACATAGAAATTATGTAACACCACTGTCAGCTCAAGAGAAATACGTGTTCTACCAATTTGGACCCTGTTTGGCTCTTATATGGCCTAGTTCCGCCAATCGATAATGAAAGTTTGACTTTTATTCAAATTTTCCAATTAAGACTAGAAATAAGATTAATTGATAGTATTTATATATAGAGACTATGTAATATCACTCCCAGCTCCTGAAAATCATGTTTACTCCCCGTTTAGGCCCTACTAGGCTCTAATAAGTTCAGTTCAGGCCAATTAGGGACGAAAGTTTAGCTTTTGTTCAAAGTTCCCAAGTAAGACTAGAAATAGAGTTAATTAGTAGAAATTATCCATATAAACAATGTAATACTACTCCCGGTACATGAAAATCACATTTTCTCCATGTTTATTCCCTATTTGACTCTTAAAAGGCTTAGTTCAGGCCAATCGATGCTGAAAGTTTGACTTTTGTTCAAACTTCCTAATTAAGACTGTAAATAAGGTTAATTAATAGTTTTTGTAAATAGAAACTATCTCATCCCACTCCCAGCTCTTAAGAACCATGTTTTTCCCTATTTTGGCCCTACTAAGGCCTGGTTTAGGCCAATCAGGGCCGAAAGTTTGGCTTTTGGTCACACTTCCTAATTAAAACTAGAAATAAGGTTAATTGATAGTATTTGTGCATAGAAACTATGTAATACCACTTCCGACTCTTAAGAACCTCATTTTCTACCTATTTGGGCCTTATTCGCCTCTTATATGGTTTTGTTTTGGCCAATCTGGAATGAAAGTTTGACTTTTGGTCAAACTTCCTAGATAATACTAGAAAAAAGTTTAATTGGAAGTAATTATATAAAGAGACTATATAATACCACTCCTTGCTTTTGAAAATCATGTTTTCTCCATGTTTAGGCCCTATTCGGCTTTTATATATAGCCTAGTTCACGCCAATCGGGAATGAAAGTTTGAACTTTTATCAAACCTCCCAATTAGAACTAGAAATAAGTTTAATTTATAGTATTTGTACATAGAAACTATGTAATACCACTTCCGGAACTTGAAAATCAAATTTTCTCCTTGTTTAGGTCATATTTGACTCTTATAAGGCCGAGTTCAGGCAATCGGAACTTTTAGTCAGACTTTCGAATTAAGACTAGAAATAAGTTTAGTTGATAGTATTTATACCTAAAAACTATGTAATACAACTCACGGCTCTTGAAAATCACGATTCTCCCCATTCTGGCCCTATTCAGCACCAATATGGCCTAGCTCAAGCCAATCGAGGATGAAAGTTTGAATTTTAGTCAAACTTCCTAATTAAGACTAGTAGCAAGGTTAATTGGTAGTTATTATGCATATAAACTATGTAACACTTCTCCTGGTTCTTAAGAACCACGTTTTCTCCCTATTTGGGCCCTACTTGGCACTTATAAGGAAGTTTGACTTTTGGGCCAGTTAAGGCGGAAAGTTTGGCTTTTGGTCAAACTTTCTAACTAAGACTCGAAATAAGATTAATTAGTAATAATTGTACACAGAAATTTCATAATACTACTCTCATCTCTTGAATACTAAATTTTTCTTATGCTTATTTCTTATTCGGCTCCTATATGGCCGAGTTCAGTTCAATCGAGGCTGAAAGTTTGAATTGTCAAACTTGCCGATTATGAGTAAAAAAATGTTAATTAGTAGTATTTATACTTAAAAATTATGTTATACAACTCTCGGCTTTTAAGAACCATGCTTTCTCCCCTTTTACGCCCTATTCGGCTCTTATATGGCCAGTTTAGGCCAATCGGGCAAAAAATTTTGACTTTTGCTTAAACTTCTTAAGTACAACAAGAAAGAAGGTTAATTGGTAGTTTTTGTATATAGAAACGGTGTAGTACCACTCATGACCCTTGAAAACTTCGTTTTCTCCCCGTTTAGGCCCTATTGGGCTCTTTATAAGGCCTAATTCAGGCCAATCGAAGCTGAAAGTTTGACTCTTAGTCAAACTTCTCAATTAAGAGTTGAAATAAGATTAATTGGTTGTATTTGAACATAAAAACTATGTATTACCATTCCTAGCTTTTGAGAACCACGTTTTTTCCCTATTGGGCCCTCTTCGACTCTTATATGTCCTCGTTCAGGCCAATCAGGGATGAAAGTTTAACTTTTCTTTAAACTTTCTAATTAAGACTAAAAAAAAGTTAATTGATAGGATTTGCACATAGAAACTATGTAATACCATACTCGACTCTTGAGAACCCCATTTTCTCCATGTTTGGGTCCTATTCGACTCTTATATGCCTACTTCAGGCCGATTGAGGATGAAAGTTTGACTTAACTTTTGGTCAAACTTCCCAATTAAAGCTAGAAACAAGGTTAATTGGTAGTTATTGTAATTAGAAACTATGTAATACTACTCCAGACTCTTGAGAGCCACATTTTCTCCCCGTTTTTGCCATACTCGGCTCTTATATGGCCTAATTAGGCCAATCGGTACCAAAGTTTGACATTTGGTCAAACGTCCTAATGATACTAGAACATGGTAAATTGGTAGATTTGTACATAGAAATTATGTAATACCACTCTTAACCCTTGAAAATCACGTTTTCTCTCCGTTTAGGCCATATTCGGCTCTTATAAGGCTTAGTTCAGGCCAACCGGGGATGAAACTTTGACTTTTAGCCAAACTCCTCAATTAAAACTAGAAACAAGTTTAATTAATAGTAATTATATATTAAACTATGTAATACCACTCAAGGCTCTTGAAAACTAAGTTTTCTCCCCGTTTGGGCCCTATTGAGCACTTTTAAGACCTAGGTCAGGCTAATTAGCTGAAAGTTTGACATTTTGGTCAAACTTCCCAATTAGGATCAGAAACAAGGTTAATTGAAGAAGCTAAAAATAAAACTATGTAATATTACTCCAGGCTCTTGAAAACCATGTTTTCCTACCGTTTGGGCCCTATATAGCTCTTATATAAGGCCAAATTCAAGCCAATCAGGGTTAAAAGTTTGTCTTTTGGTCAAAATTCTTAATTAAGATTAGAAATAAGGTTAATTAGTAACGTTTGTACAAAAAAACTATGAAATACTATTCTCGGCTCTTGAGAATAATTTTTCTCCTCGTTTGGTCCCTTTTCGGCTCTTATAAGGCCTAATTCAGGCTACTCGAGGCTAAAAGCTTGACTTTTAGACAAACTTTCCAATTAAGACTAAAAATAAGGTTAATTGGTAGTATTTGTGCATAAAAACTATGTAATACCACTCACGGCTCTTTAAAACTACGTTTTCTTTCCGTTTAGGCCCTATTTGGCTCTTATATGGACTAGTTCGGCCAATCGAGATTGAAAGTTACTTTTGGTCAAACTTCCCATTAACACTATTCGGCTTATATAAGGTTAATTAGTAGTATATTTACATAGAAATTATGTAACACCACTGTCGGCTCAAGAGAAATACATGTTCTACCAATTTTGACCCTGTTCGGCTCTTATATGGCTAGTTCAGGCCAATCGGTAATGAAAGTTTGACTTTTATTCAAATTTTCCAATTAAGACTAGAAATAAAGTTAATTGATAGTATTTGTATATAGAGACTATGTAATATCACTCCCAGCTCCTGAAAATCATGTTTACTCCCCTTTTAGGCCCTACTCGGCTCTAATAAGTTCAATTCAGGCCAGTCAGGGACGAAAGTTTAGCTTTTGTTTAAACTTCCTAAGTAAGAATAGAAACAAAGTTAATTAATAGAAATTATCCATATAAACAATGTAATACTGCTCCCGGCACATGAAAACCATATTTTTCCCATGTTTATTCCCTATTTGACTCTTAAACGGCTTAGTTCAGGCCAATCGATGCTGAAAGTTTGACTTTTATTCAAACTTCCCAATTAAGACTATAAATAAACTTAATTAATAGCTTTTGTAAATAGAAACTATCTCATCCCACTCCCAGCTCTTAAGAACCATATTTTTCCCTATTTCGGCCCTTCTAAGGCCTGGTTTGGGCCAATCAGGGCCGAAAGTTTGGCTTTTGGTCACACTTCCCAATTAAAACTAGAAATAAGTTAATTAATAGTATTTGTGCATAGAAACTAATTGATAGTATTTTTGCATAGAAACTAAGTAATACTACTCCCGACTCTTAAGAACCTCATTTTTTACCCGTTTGGGCCCTATTCGCCTCTTATATGGTTTACTTTTGGCAAATCTGGAATGAAAGTTTGACTTTTGGTCAAATCCTAGATAATACTAGAAACAAGTTTAATTGGAAATAATTATATAAAGAGACTATATAATACCACTCTTACTTTGAAAATCATGTTTTCTCCATGTTTAGGCCCTATTCGGCTTTTATATATAATCTAGTTCACGCCAATCGGGAATGAAAGTTTGACCTTTTATCAAACTTCCTAATTAGAACTAGAAATAAGTTTAATTTATAGTATTTGTACGCAGAGAAACTATGTAATACCACTTCCGGCACTTGAAAATTAATTTTCTCCCTGTTTAGGCCATTTTGGCTCTTATAAGGCCGAGTTCAGGCAATCGGTGTTGAAAATTTAACTTTGGTCAAACTTTCGAATTAAGACTAGAAATAAGTTTAGTTGATAGTATTTATACCTAAAAACTATGTAATACAACTCCTGGCTCCTGAAAATCACGATTCTGTCCATTCTGGCCCTATTCAGCTCCAATATGGCCTAGCTCAAGCCAATCGGGGATGAAAGTTTGAATTTTTAGTCAAACTTCCTAATTAAGACTAGTAGCAAGGTTAATAGGTAGTAATTATGCATATAAACTATGTAACACTTCTCCTGGCTCTTGAGAACCACGTTTTCTCCCTGTTTGGGCCCTACATGGCACTTATAAGGAAGTTTGACGTTTGGGCCAGTTATAGCGAAAAGTTTGGCTTTTGGTCAAACTTTCTAACTAAGACTCGAAATAAGATTAATAGTAGTAATTGTACATATAAATTTCATAATACTACTCTCATCTCTTGAATACTACATTTTTCTTATGTTTATTTCTTATTCGTCGGCTCTTATATGGCCGAGTTCTGTTCAATCGAGGCTGAAAATTTGAATTGTCAAACTTGCCGATTATAAGCAGAAAAAGGTTAATTAGTAGTATTTGTACTTAGAATTATGTTATACAACTCTCGGATCTTAAGAACCATGCTTTCTCCCTTTTACGCCCTATTCGGCTCTTATAAGGCTTAGTTTAAGCCAATCGGGGATGAAAGTTTGACTTTTAGCCAAACTCCCAATTAAAACTAGAAACAAGTTTAATTAATAGTAATTATATATTGAACTATGTAATACCACTCAAGGCTCTTGAAAACTAAGTTTTCTCCCCGTTTGGACCCTATTAAGCTCTTTTAAGACCTAGGTCAGGCCAATTAGCTGAAAGTTTGACATTTTGGTCAAACTTCCCAATTAGGATCAGAAACAAGGTTAATTGAAGAAGTTAAAAATAAAACTATGTAATACTACTCCAGGCTCTTAAAAACCACATTTTCTCCCAGTTTCAGCCCTATTTTGCTCTTATATAAGACCAATTCAGGCCTACTGGGGTTGAAAGTTTGACTTTTTGTCAAATCTCCTAATTAAGACAAGAAATAAGGTTCACCAGTAATGTTTGTACATAGCAACAATGTATTACCACTCCCGGCTATTGAGAATAATTTGTTCTCCCTGTTTGGGCCATATTCGGCTCTAAATAGGCCTAATTCATACCAATCAGGGCTGAAAGTTTGATTTTTGAATAAACTCTTTAATTAATACTAGAAATAATGTTAATTGATAGTATTTGTACATAAAAATTATATAATACACTTTTGGCTCTAAAAAACACGTTTTCTCCCGGTTTTTAGGCCCCATTCGGCTCTTATAAGCCTAGTTCAAGCCAATCGGGATGAAAGTTTGACTTTTGGTCAAACTTTTCAATTAAAGCTAATAATAAGGTTAATTAATAGTAATTGTGCATTAAAACTATGTAATACCACTCATGACTCTTGAAAATCATGTTTTTTTCCTATTTTGGCCTTATTCAGCTTATATAAGGCTTAGTTTAGGCCAATCAGGGTTGAAAGTTTGAGTTTTGGTCAAACTTCCTAATATAGATAAGATATAAGGTTAATTAGAAATGTTTGTATATAGAAACTACGTATCACCACTCCGTCTCTTGAGAAAAAATTTCTCCCTATCTGGGTACTAATCGAATCTGATAAGGCCTAATTCAGGCCAATCAGGCTAAAGTGAAATGACTTTTGGTCAAACTTCTGAATTAAGACTAGAAATAAGGTTACTTGGTAGTATTTGTACATGGAAACTATGTAATACACTCCTAACTCTTGAAAATCACGTTTTCTCCTTATTTAGACCTATTCAACTCTTATAAGACATAGTTCAGGCCAATCAGGGCTGAAAGTACGACTTTTGGTCAAATATTTTAATTAAGACTAGAAATAATATTAATTAATAGTAATTGTATATGGAAAGTATGTAATACCACTCGCGGCTCTTGAAAATCACATTTTCTTCGTGTTTAGGCCATACTCGCTCATGTGTGGCCTAGTTCAGGTCAATCAGGGCTGAAAGTTTGCCTTTTAGTCAAAATTCTCAATTAAGACTAGGAATAAGATTCAGTAATAGTTTTTGTATATAGAAACTATGCAATACCACTCCTGACCCTTTGAAAATCATATTTTTTCTCCCATTTTGGCATTTTTCTGCTCTTATGAGGCCTAGTTCAGGCCAATCAGGGCTGAAAATTTGACTTTTGGTTAGAAATCATGTAATACTACTCCCGGCTCTTGAGAACAAAGTTTTCCCCGTTTGGGCCTTACTCGGCTCATATAAGGCCTTGTTCAGGCCAATCAGGGTTGAAAGTTTGACATTTGGTGAAATTCCCAATTAATACAATAAACAAGGTTAATTGGAAGTAATTGTACATAGAAATTATGTAATACTACTCCCGCCTCTTGAGAACTACATAGGTTATAAGGCCTTGTTTAGTCCAATTAGGGCTAAAAGTTTGGTTTTTGATCAAACTTCTCAATTAAGACAAGAACAAGATTAATTTGTAGTATTCGAATATAGAAACTACGTAATACCACTCATGGCTCTTGAAGATCACCTTTTTCCCCATTTAGGCTTTATTCGACTCTTATAAGGTCTACTTCAGATTAATCAGGGCTGAAAGTTGATTTTTAATCAACTTCTCAATTATGGTTAGAAATAAGGCTAATTGGTAGTATTTGTAGATAAAAACTATGAAATAGCACTCCTGGCTCTTGAAAAACAACGTTTTTCTCCCCATTTGGGCCCTTTCGGCTCTTATAAGACCCAGTTCAGGCCAATCGGGGCTGAATTTGACTTTTACTCAAACATTTAAATTAAGAGTAAAAATATGGTTAATTAGCAGTAATTCTTGCAGAAACTATGTAACACCACTCTTGGCTCAGAAGAACCACATTTCCTACCCGTTTTAGGCCATATTGGCTCTTATATTGCCTAGTTCAGGCCCATCAGGAATAAAAGTTTGGCGTTTGGTCAAACTTTCTAATTAAGACTAGAATAAGATTGATAGTATGTACTATGTAATACCTCTCGCGGTTCTTGAAAATCATTTTTTCTTCTCATTTAGGCCCCCATTCGGCTCTTATAAGGCCATTTCAGGCTAATCGGGGCTGTAAGTTTGACTTTTGGTCAAACTTACCAATTAAGAGTAGAAACAAGTTTAATTAATAGTAATTGTACGTAAAACTATGTAATACCACTCGCGGCTCCTGAAAATCACCTTTTTCTCCTGTCTGGGCCTTATTTGGCTCTTATAAGGCTAGTTCAGGCTAATGGGCTAAAAAATATGAATTTTCGTCAAACTTCATAATTAGGACCAGAAACAAGATTAATAGAAGTTGTTGAAAATATAACTATGCAATACTACTCTTGGCTCTTGAAAATCACGTTTTCTCCCCATTTAGGCCCTATTTGGCTCTGATATAAGGCCAAGTTCTGGCCAAATCGGGGTTGAAAGTTTGACTTTTAGTCAAACTTCCTAATTTAGATTAAATATAAGGTTAATTCGAAATGTTTGTACATAGAAACTACGTACCACCACTCCCGTCTCTTAAGAAAAAATTTCTCCCTGTTCGGGCACTAATCGAATCTAATAAGAACTAATTCAGGCCAATCAGACTGAAAGTTTGACTTTTGGTCAAACTTCTGAATTAAGACTAGAAATAAGGTTGCTTGGTAGTATTTGTATATAAAACTATATAATACTACTCCTGACTCTTAAAAATCATGTTTTTCCCTTATTTAGACCTATTCAACTCTTATAAGACATAGTTCAGGCCAATCGGGGCTGAAAGTACGACTTTGGTCAAATATTTCAATTAAGACTAGAAATAATATTAATTAATAGTAATTGTATATGGAAAGTATGTAATTCCAATTGCGGCTCTTGAAAATCACATTTTCTTCTCGTTT
>JAVJIF010033431.1:0-173439 GCA_038442645.1 Agave tequilana
GGGCTCTTGAAAACCAATTAAGACTAGAAATAAGGTTAATTGATAGTATTTGTATATAGAGACTATGTAATATCACTCCCAGCTCCTGAAAATCATGTTTACTCCCCTTTTAGGCCCTACTCAGCTCTAATAAGTTCAATTCAGGCCAGTCAGGGACGAAAGTTTAGCTTTTGTTTAAACTTCCTAAGTAAGAATAGAAACAAAGTTAATTAATAGAAATTATCCATATAAACAATGTAATACTGCTCCCGGCACATGAAAACCATATTTTTCCCATGTTTATTCCCTATTTGACTCTTAAACGGCTTAGTTCAGGCCAATCGATGCTGAAAGTTTGACTTTTATTCAAACTTCCCAATTAAGACTATAAACAAACTTAATTAATAGCTTTTGTAAATAGAAACTATCTCATCCCACTCCCAGCTCTTAAGAACCATATTTTCCCCTATTTCGGCCCTACTAAGGCCTGGTTTAGGCCAATCAAGGCCGAAAGTTTGGCTTTTGGTCACACTTCCCAATTAAAACTAGAAATAAGGTTAATTAATAGTATTTGTGCATAGAAACTAATTGATAGTATTTTCGCATAGAAACTAAGTAATACTACTCTCGACTCTTAAGAACCTCATTTTCTACCCGTTTGGGCCCTATTCGCCTCTTATATGATTTACTTTTGGCCAATCTGAAATGAAAGTTTGACTTTGGTCAAACTTCCTAGATAATACTAGGAACAAGTTTAATTGGAAATAATTATATAAAGAGACTATATAATACCACTCCTTGCTTTTGAAAATCATGTTTTCTCCATGTTTAGGCCCTATTCGGCTTTTATATATAATCTAGTTCACGCCAATCGGGAATGAAAGTTTGACCTTTTATCAAACTTCCTAATTAGAACTAGAAATAAGTTTAATTTATAGTATTTGTACGCAAAAACTATGTAATACCACTTCCGGCACTTGAAAATTAAATTTTCTCCCTGTTTAGGCCATTTTGGCTCTTATAAGGCCGAGTTCAGGCAATCGGTGTTGAAATTTTAACTTTGGTCAAACTTTCGAATTAAGACTAGAAATAAGTTTAGTTGATAGTATTTATACCTAAAAACTATGTAATACAACTCTCGGCTCCTGAAAATCACGATTCTCTCCATTCTCGCCCTATTCAGCTCCAATATGGCCTAGCTCAAGCCAATCGGGGATGAAAGTTTGAATTTTTAGTCAAACTTCCTAATTAAGACTAGTAGCAAGGTTAATAGGTAGTAATTATGCATATAAACTATGTAACACTTCTCCTGGCTCTTGAGAACCACGTTTTCTCCCTGTTTGGGCCCTACGTGGCACTTATAAGGAAGTTTGACGCTTGGGCCAGTTAAAGCGAAAAGTTTGGCTTTTGGTCAAACTTTCTAACTAAGACTCGAAATAAGATTAATTAGTAGTAATTGTACATATAAATTTCATAATACTACTCTCATCTCTTGAATACTACATTTTTCTTATGTTTATTTCTTATTCGTCGGCTCTTATATGGCCGAGTTCTGTTCAATCGAGGCTGAAAATTTGAATTGTCAAACTTGCCGATTATGAGTAGAAAAAGGTTAATTAGTAGTATTTCTACTTTGAAATTATGTTATACAACTCTCGGCTCTTAAGAACCATGCTTTCTCCCCTTTTACGCCCTATTCAGCTCTTATAAGGCTTAGTTCAGGCCAATCGGGGATGAAAGTTTGACTTTTAGCCAAACTCCCAATTAAAACTAGAAACAAGTTTAATTAATAGTAATTATATATTGAACTATGTAATACCACTCAAGGCTCTTGAAAACTAAGTTTTCTCCGTTTGGACCCTATTAAGCTCTTTTAAGACCTATGTCAGGCCATTAGCTGAAAGTTTGACATTTTGGTCAAACTTCCCAATTAGGATCAGAACAAGGTTAATTGAAGAAGTTGAAAATAAAACTATGTAATACTACTCCAGGCTCTTAAAAATCACATTTTCTCCCTATTTCAGCCCTATTTTGCTCTTATATAAGACCAGATTCAGGCCTACTGGGGTTGAAAGTTTGACTTTTTGTCAAATCTCCTAATTAAGACAAGAAATAAGGTTCACCAGTAATGTTTGTACATAGAAACAATGTATTACCACTCCCGGCTATTGAGAATAATTTTTTCTCCCTGTTTGGGCCATATTCGGCTCTAAATAGGCCTAATTCATACCAATCAGGGCTGAAAGTTTGATTTTTGAATAAACTCTTTAATTAAGACTAGAAATAATATTAATTGATAGTATTTGTACATAAAAATTATATAATACCACTTTTGGCTCTTAAAAACACGTTTTCACCCTGTTTTTAGGCCCCATTCGGCTCTTATAAGCCTAGTTCAAGCCAATCGGGATGAAAGTTTGACTTTTGGTCAAACTTTTCAATTAAAGCTAATAGTAAGGTTAATTGATAGTAATTGTGCATTAAAACTATGTAATACCACTCATGACTCTTGAAAATCATGTTTTTTTTCCTATTTTGGCCTTATTCAGCTTATATAAGGCTTAGTTCAGGCCAATCAGGGTGGAAAGTTTGAGTTTTGGTCAAACTTCCTAATATAGATTAGATATAAGGTTAATTAGAAATGTTTGTACATAGAAACTACGTACCACCACTCCCGTCTCTTGAGAAAAAATTTCTCCCTATCTGAGTACTAATCGAATCTAATAAGGCCTAATTCAGGCCAATCAGGCTGAAAGTTTGACTTTGGTCAAACTTCTGAATTAAGACTAGAAATAAGGTTACTTGGTAGTATTTGTACATGAAAACTATGTAATACCACTCCTAACTCTTGAAAATCACGTTTTCTCCTTATTTAGACCTATTCAACTCTTATAAGACATAGTTCAGGCCAATCAGGGCTGAAAGTACGACTTTTGGTCAAATATTTTAATTAAGAGTAGAAATAATATTAATTAATAGTAATTGTTTATGGAAAGTATGTAATACCACTCGCGGCTCTTGAAAATCACATTTTCTTCGTGTTTAGGCCATACTCGGCTCATGTGTGGCCTAGTTCAGATCAATCAGGGCTGAAAGTTTGCCTTTTAGTCAAAATTCTCAATTAAGACTAGGAATAAGATTTAGTAATAGTTTTTGTATATAGAAACTATGCAATACCACTCCTGACCCTTGAAAATCATATTTTCTCCCATTTTGGCATTTTTCTGCTCTTATAAGGCCTAGTTCAGGCCAATCAGGGCTGAAAATTTGACTTTTGGTTAGAAATCATGTAATACTACTCCCGGCTCTTGAGAACAAAGTTTTCTCCCCGTTGGGCCTTACTCGGCTCATATAAGGCCTTATTTAGGCCAATCAGGGTTGAAAGTTTGACATTTAGTGAAATTCCCAATTAATACAATAAACAAGGTTAATTGGAAGTAATTGTACATAGAAATTATGTAATACTACTCCCGCCTCTTGAGAACTACATAGGTTATAAGGCCTTGTTTAGTCCAATTAGGGCTAAAAGTTTGGTTTTTGATCAAACTTCTCAATTAAGACTAGAAACAAGATAAATTTGTAGTATTCGAATATAGAAACTATGTAATACCACTCATGGCTCTTGAAAATCACTTTTTCTCCCCATTTAGGCTTTATTCGACTCTTATAAGGTCTACTTTTGATTAATCAGGGCTGAAAGTTTGATTTTAATCAAACTTCTCAATATGGTTAGAAATAAGCTAATTGGTAGTATTTGTAGATAAAAACTATGAAATAACACTCCCGGCTCTTGAAAATAACGTTTTCTCCCCATTTGGGCCCTTTCGGCTCTTATAAGACCCAGTTCAGGCCAATCGGGGCTGAAATTTGACTTTTACTCAAACATTTAAATTAAGAGTAAAAATATGGTTAATTAGCAGTAATTCTATGCAGAAACTATGTAACACCACTCTTGGCTCAGAAGAACCACATTTTCTACCTGTTTTAGGCCATATTGGCTCTTATATTGCCTAGTTCAGGCCCATCAGGAATAAAAGTTTGGCGTTTGGTCAAACTTTCTAATTAAGACTAGAATAAGATTAATTGATAGTATTTGTACATAGAACTATGTAATACCTCTCGCGGTTCTTGAAAATTATGTTTTCTTCTCATTTAGGCCCCCATTCGGCTCTTATAAGGCCTATTTCAGGCCAATCGGGGCTGTAAGTTTGACTTTTGGTCAAACTTACCAATTAAGAGTAGAAACAAGTTTAATTAATAGTAATTGTACGTAAAACTATGTAATACCACTCGCGGCTCCTAAAAATCACCTTTCTCCCTGTCTGGGCCTTATTTGGCTCTTATAAGGGCTAGTTCAAGCTAATGGGCTAAAAATATGAATTTTCGTCAAGCTTCATAATTAGGACCAGAAACAAGGTTAATAGAAGTTGAAAATATAACTATGCAATACTACTCTTGGCTCTTGAAAATCACGCTTTCTCCCCATTTAGGTCCTATTTGGCTCTGATATAAGGCCAAGTTCTGGCCAAATCGGGGTTGAAAGTTTGACTTTTAGTCAAACTTCCTAATTTAGATTAAATATAAGGTTAATTCGAAATGTTTGTACATAGAAACTACGTACCACCACTCCCGTCTCTTGAGAAAAATTTTCTCCCTGTTCGGGCACTAATCGAAGGCCAATCAGACTGAAAGTTTGACTTTTGGTCAAACTTCTGAATTAAGACTAGAAATAAGGTTACTTGGTAGTATTTGTACATAGAAACTATGTAATACCACTCCTGACTCTTAAAAATCACGTTTTTCCCTTATTTAGACCTATTCAACTCTTATAAGACATAGTTCAGGCCAATCGGGGCTGAAAGTACGACTTTGGTCAAATATTTCAATTAAGACTAGAAATAATATTAATTAATAGTAATTGTATATGGAAAGTATGTAATTCCAATTGCGGCTCTTGAAAATCACATTTTCTTCTCGTTTAGGGCATACTCGGCTTATGTGTGGCCTACTTTAGGTCAATTAGGGCTGAAAGTTTGCCTTCTAGTTAAAATTCTCAATTAAGACTAGGAATAAGATTAAGTAGTAGTGTTTGTATATAAAAATTATGCAATACCACTCCTGGCCCTTGAAAATTATATTTTCTCCCGTTTTAGCATTTTTCTACTCTTATAAGGCCTAGTTCAGGCCAATCAGGACTGAAAATTTGATTTTTGGTTAAACTTTCTAATTAAAACTTAAAATAAGATTAATTGGTAGTATTTGCACATATAAACTATGTAACAGTACTCTCAGCTCCAGAGAGCCATATTTTCTACCCTTTTGGGCCCTATTCGGCTCTTATATGACCTAATTCAGGCCAATCGATGATCAAAATTTGATTTTTGATCAAAATTCCCAATTAAGACAAAAAAATGATTAATTTTTAGTAAAGGTACACAAAAACTATGTAATACAATTCCCAGCATTGGAAATCACATTTTCCCCATGTTTGTTCCCTATTTGGCTCTTATAAAGTTGAGGCCAATTGGGGCTCAATGTTTTACTTTTGGTCAAACTTCCCAATTAATAGTAAAAATTAATTCGTAGTATTTGTACATAGAAACTATGTAATACCACTCCCGGCTCTTGAAGATCATGTTTTTACCTTGTTTAGGCCATATTCGGCTTTTATATGGCCTAGTTCAAGCCAAATCGGGATGAAAGAATGACTTTTGGTCAAATTTCCCAATTAAGACAAGAAACGAGGCTAATTTGTAGTAATTATAATAGGAACTATGTAATACTAATCTCGATCCTTGAAAACCACATTTACCCTATGTTTATTCGCAATTTGACTTTTATACGGCCTAGTTCTGGTCAATCAGGGCTGAAAGTTTGACTTTTGGTCAAACTTCCCAACTAAGATTAGAAATAAGGTTAATTGATAGTATTTATACATAGAAATTAGGTAATACAACTCCAAGTTTTTTAAAGTCATGTGTTTCTTCCCGTTTGGGCCTATTCGGTTCTAACAATACCTAGTTCAGGCCAATCAGGGTTAAAAGTTTAACTTTTGGCCAAACTTCCCAATTTGTACTAATAAGATTAATTTGTTATATTTGTACATAAAAACTATGTAATACCACTTCTGGCCTTTGAGAACCACGTTCGGCTCTAATAGTGAAGGCCAATCGTGGATGAAAGTTTGACTTCCCAATTAAGACTAAAAACTAGGTTAATTGGTACACTTGTGCATAGAAATACTGTAATACTACTTCCGGCTCTTGAGAACCACGTTTTCTCCATGTTTTTTCCTTGATCGGTTCTAACAAAGCCTAGCTCAGGCCAATTGGAGTTGAAAGTTTAACTTTTGGTCAAACTTCCCAATTAAGACCAGAAACAAGTTTAATTAGAAGTATTAACAGAGGAACTATATTACCATTTAGGCTCTATTCAGCTCTTATAAGGTCTACTTTAGACTAATCGGGGCTGAAAGTTTGATTTTTAATCAAACTTCTCAATTATGGTTAGAAATAAGGCTAATTGGTAGTATTTGTAGATAAAAACTATGTAATAGCACTCGCGACTCTTGAAAATAACGTTTTCTCCCTATTTGGGGTTTATTGTCTCTTATTAGGCCCAGTTCAGGCCAATCGGGGCTGAGAGTTTGATTTTTACTTAAACATTTAAATTAAGAGTAAAAATATGGTTAATTAGCAGTAATTCTACGAAGAAACTATGTAACACCACTCTTGGCTAATAAGAACCACATTTTCTACGCGTTTTAGGCCATATTCGGCCTTATATTGCCTAGTTCAGGCCAATCAGGAATGAAAGTTTGGCTTTTGGTCAAACTTTCTAATTAAGACTAGAATAAGATTAATTGATATTACTTGTACATATAACTATGTAATACCTCTCGCGGCTCTTGAAAATTATGTTTTTCTTCTAGTTTAGGCCCACTCGGCTGTTATAAGGCCTATTCAGGCCAATCGGGGCTGTAAGTTTGAATTTTGGTCAAACTTACTAATTAAGAATAGAAATAAGTTTAATTAGTAGTACTTGTACGTAAAATTATGTAATACCACTCATGGCTCCTGAAAACCACCTTTTCTCCCTGTTCGGGCCCTATTTAGCTCTTATAAGGCCTAGTTCAGGCCAATAGGCTAAAAATATGAAATTTCGTCAAATTTCCTAATTAGGACCAGAAACAAGGTTAATAGAAGTTGTTAAAAATATAACTATGAAATACTACTCTTGGCTCTTGAAAATCACGTTTTCTCCCCATTTAGGCCTATTTGACTATGATATATGGCCAAGTTTCTGCCCAAATCGGGGTTGAAAGTTTGACTTTTGGTCAAACATCCTAATATAGATTAGATATAAGTTTAATTCAAAATGTTTGTACATAGAAACTATGTACCACCACTCCCGTCTCTTGAGAAAAAATTTCTCCCTATTCGGGCACTAATCGAATCTAATAAGGACTAATTCAGGCCAATCAGACTGAAAGTTTGACTTTTGGTCAAACTTCTGAATTAAGACTAGAAATAAGGTTACTTGGTAGTATTTGTACATAAAAACTATGTAATACCACTCCTGACTCTTGAAAATCACGTTTTCTCCTTATTTAGACCTATTCAACTCTTATAAGACATAGTTCAGGCCAATCGGGGCTGAAAGTACGACTTTTGGTCAAATATTTCAATTAAGACTAGAAATAATATTAATTAATAGTAATTGTATATGAAAAGTATGTAATACCACTCGCGGCTCTTGAAAATCACATTTTCTTCTTGTTTAGGCCATACTCGGCTCATGTGCGGCCTAGTTCAGGTCAATGAGGGCTGAAAGTTTGCCTTTAGTCAAAATTCTCAATTAAGACTAGGAATAAGATTAAGTTAGTAGTTTTGTATATAGAACTATACAATACCACTCCTGGACCTTGAAAATATATTTTCTCCCGTTTTGGCATTTTTCTTCTCTTATAAGGCCAAGTTCAGGCCAATCAGGGCTGAAAATTTGACTTTTAGTTAAACTTTCTAATTAAAACTTAAAATAAGGTTAATTGGTAGTATTTGCACATATAAACTATGTAACAGTACTCTAAGCTCCAGAGAGCCATATTTTCTACCCATTTGGGCCCTATTCGGCTCTTATATGACCTAATTCAGGCCAATCAAGGATCAATATTTGATTTTTGATCAAAATTCCCACTTAAGATAAAAAAATGATTAATTTTCAGTAATGGTACACAAAAACTATGTAATACAATTCTCAGCATTGGAAAATCACATTTTCTCCATGTTTGTTCCCTATTTGGCTCTTACAAAGTTGAGACCAATTGGGGCTCAATGTTTTACTTTTGGTCAAACTTCCTAATTAATAGTAGAAATTAATTGGTAGTATTTGTACATAGAAACTATGTAATACCACTCCCGGCTCTTGAAGATCATGTTTTTACCTTGTTTAGGCCCTATTCGGCTTTTATATGGCCTAGTTCAAGCCAAATCGGGGATGAAAGAATGACTTTTGGTCAAATTTCCCAATTAAGACAAGAAACGAGGCTAATTTGTAGTAATTATATATAGGAACTATGTAGTACTAATCTCGATCCTTGAAAACCACATTTACCCTATGTTTATTCGCTATTTGACTTTTATACGGCCTAGTTCTGGTCAATCAGGGCTGAAAGTTTGACTTTTGGTCAAACTTCCTAACTAAGATTAGAAATAAGGTTAATTGGTAGTATTTATACATAGAAATTAGGTAATACAACTCCAAGTTTTTTAAATCATGGTTTTCTTCCCGTTTGGGCCCTATTCGATTCTAACAATACCTAGTTCAGGCCAATCAGGGTTAAAAGTTTAACTTTTGGCCAAACTTCCCAATTTGTACTAATAAGATTAATTTGTTATATTTGTACATAGAAACTATGTAATACCACTTCTGGCCTTTGAGAACCACGTTCGGCTCTAATAGTGAAGGCCAATCGTGGATGAAAGTTTGACTTCCCAATTAAGACTAAAAACTAGGTTAATTGGTACACTTGTGCATAGAAATACTGTAATACTACTTCCGGCTCTTGAGAACCACATTTTCTCCATGTTTTTTCCTTGATCGGTTCTAACAAAGCCTAGTTCAGGCCAATTGGAGTTGAAAGTTTAACTTTTGGTCAAACTTCCCAATTTAGACAAGAAACAAGTTTAATTAGAAGTATTAACAAAGGAACTATATTACACTGCTCCAGGCTCTTAAAATCATGTTTTCCCTCGTTTGGGCCCTATTGGCAATATAATGCCAAGTTCAGGCCAACTAGGGTTGAAAGTTTGACTTTTGTATAAACTTCCTAATTATGACTAGAAATAAGGTTAATTAGTAATTTTTGTACATAGAAACTATATAATACCACTCCCGGCTATTGAGATATTGTTTGTTCTTCCCATTTAGGGCCCATACGACTCTTATAATGCCTAATTCAAGACAATCAGGGTTGAAAGTTTGACTTTCTGGTCAACTTCTCAATAGAGACTAGAAAAAAGGTTAATTGGTAGTATTTGTACATAGAAACTATGTAAAACCACTCTCAGCCCTTGAAAATAATATTTTTCTCCCCGTTTAGGCCCTTCTCGGCTCTATCAGGCTTAGTTTCAGGCCAATCTAGGCTTTAAGTTTGAGTTTTGGTCAAACTTCCCAATTAAGATTAGAAATAAAGATAATTAATAGTAATTGTATATAGAAACTATATAAGAAAATTCACGGCTCTTGAAAACCACATTTCCTTCTCGTTTAAGCCCTATTCGGCTCCTATAGGGCCTAGTTCAGCTCAATGGGGTTAAAAGTTTGATTTTTGGATAAACTTCTAAATTAAGATTATAAATAAGGTTAAATGATAGTATTAGTATAAGTAAGCTATGTAACACCACTCTCGGATCATGAGAACCACGTTTTCTACCTATTTGGGACCTATTCGGCCCTGGTACTTTTGGTCAAACTTTTCAGTTAAGACTAAAAATAAGGTTAATTGGTACTATTTGTACATAAAAACTATGTAAAACTACTCCAACACGTTTTTTTCTATATTTATTCCCTATTCGGGTTTTATGAGGCATAGCTCAGGCCAATAGGGTTGAAAGTTTGACTTTTGATCAAGCTTCCCAATTAAACTCAAAATAAGAATAATTAGTAGTATTTATACTTAAAAACTATGTAATAGCTCTAAGCTTTTGAAAATCATGTTTTCTCCCCGTTTGGGCCCTATTCGGCTCTTATAAGGCCTAATTCAGGAAAATCGGGGGTAAAAGTTTGAATTGGTTGAACTTCCGAATAAGACTAAAATAAGGTAAATTGGTAGTATTTATACATGAAACTATGTAATACCACTCTCGGCTTTTGAGAATCATGTTTTTCCCCATTTGGTTCTTATCCTAGTTCAAGCCAATCGGGGCTGAAAGTTTGACTTTTGGTCAAACTTCCCATTTTAAGATCAAAAACAAGGTTAATTAGAAGTTAAAAGTAAAACTATGAATACTACATTCGACTATTGAAAATCACGTTTTCCTACCGTTTGGGCCATATGGCTCTTATATAAGGCAAATTCAGGCCAATCAGGGTTAAAAATTTATCTTTTGGTCAAAATTCTCAATTAAGATTAGAAATAAGGTTAATTAGTAACGTTTGTACAAAAAACTATGAAATACTATTCTCGGCTCTTGAGAATAATTTTTTCTCCTCGTTTTGGCCCTATTCGGCTCTTATAAGGCCTAATTCAGGCTACTCGACGCTAAAAGCTTGACTTTTAGTCAAACTTTTCAATTAAAATTAAAAATAAGGTTAATTGGTAGTATTTGTGCATAAAAACTATGTAATACCACTCATGGCTGTTTAAAACTATGGTTTCTTTCCATTTAGGCCCTATTTGGCTCTTATATGGACTAGTTCGGCCAATCGAGGTTGAAAGTTACTTTTGGTCAAACTTTCCAATTAACACTATTCGGCTTATATAAGGTTAATTAGTAGTATATTTACATAGAAATTATGTAACACCACTGTCGGCTCAAGAGAAGTACGTGTTCTACCAATTTGGACCCTGTTTGGCTCTTATATGGCCTAGTTCCGGCCAATCGATAATGAAAGTTTGACTTTTATTCAAATTTTCCAATTAAGACTAGAAATAAGGTTAATTGATAGTATTTATATATAGAGACTATGTAATATCACTCCCAGCTCCTGAAAATCATGTTTACTCCCCGTTTAGGCCTACTAGGCTCTAATAAGTTCAGTTCAGGCCAATTAGGGACGAAAGTTTAGCTTTTGTTCAAAGTTCCCAAGTAAGACTAGAAATAGAGTTAATTAGTAGAAATTATCCATATAAACAATGTAATACTACTCCCGGTACATGAAAATCACATTTTCTCCATGTTTATTCCCTATTTGACTCTTAAAAGGCTTAGTTCAGGCCAATCGATGCTGAAAGTTTGACTTTTGTTCAAACTTCCCAATTAAGACTGTAAATAAGGTTAATTAATAGTTTTTGTAAATAGAAACTATCTCATCCCACTCCCAGCTCTTAAGAACCATGTTTTTCCCTATTTTGGCCCTACTAAGGCCTGGTTTAGGCCAATCAGGGCCGAAAGTTTGGCTTTTGGTCACACTTCCTAATTAAAACTAGAAATAAGGTTAATTGATAGTATTTGTGCATAGAAACTATGTAATACCACTTCCGACTCTTAAGAACCTCATTTTCTACCTATTTGGGCCTTATTCGCCTCTTATATGGTTTTGTTTTGGCCAATCTGGAATGAAAGTTTGACTTTTGGTCAAACTTCCTAGATAATACTAGAAAAAAGTTTAATTGGAAGTAATTATATAAAGAGACTATATAATACCACTCCTTGCTTTTGAAAATCATGTTTTCTCCATGTTTAGGCCCTATTCGGCTTTTATATATAGCCTAGTTCACGCCAATCGGGAATGAAAGTTTGAACTTTTATCAAACCTCCCAATTAGAACTAGAAATAAGTTTAATTTATAGTATTTGTACATAGAAACTATGTAATACCACTTCCGGAACTTGAAAATCAAATTTTCTCCTTGTTTAGGTCATATTTGACTCTTATAAGGCCGAGTTCAGGCAATCGGAACTTTTAGTCAGACTTTCGAATTAAGACTAGAAATAAGTTTAGTTGATAGTATTTATACCTAAAAACTATGTAATACAACTCACGGCTCTTGAAAATCACGATTCTCCCCATTCTGGCCTTATTCAGCACCAATATGGCCTAGCTCAAGCCAATCGAGGATGAAAGTTTGAATTTTTAGTCAAACTTCCTAATTAAGACTAGTAGCAAGGTTAATTGGTAGTTATTATGCATATAAACTATGTAACACTTCTCCTGGTTCTTAAGAACCACGTTTTCTCCCTATTTGGGCCCTACTTGGCACTTATAAGGAAGTTTGACTTTTGGGCCAGTTAAGGCAGAAAGTTTGGCTTTTGGTCAAACTTTCTAACTAAGACTCGAAATAAGATTAATTAGTAATAATTGTACATAGAAATTTCATAATACTACTCTCATCTCTTGAATACTAAATTTTTCTTATGCTTATTTCTTATTCGGCTCCTATATGGCCGAGTTCAGTTCAATCGAGGCTGAAAGTTTGAATTGTCAAACTTGCCGATTATGAGTAAAAAAATGTTAATTAGTAGTATTTATACTTAAAAATTATGTTATACAACTCTGGGCTTTTAAGAACCATGCTTTCTCCCCTTTACGCCCTATTCGGCTCTTATATGGCCAGTTTAGGCAATCGGGCAAAAAATTTTGACTTTTGCTTAAACTTCTTAAGTACAACAAGAAAGAAGGTTAATTGGTAGTTTTTGTATATAGAAACGGTGTAGTACCACTCATGACCCTTGAAAACTTCGTTTTCTCCCCGTTTAGGCCCTATTGGGCTCTTTATAAGGCCTAATTCAGGCCAATCGAAGCTGAAAGTTTGACTCTTAGTCAAACTTCTCAATTAAGAGTTGAAATAAGATTAATTGGTTGTATTTGAACATAAAAACTATGTATTACCATTCCTAGCTTTTGAGAACCACGTTTTTTCCCTATTGGGCCCTCTTCGACTCTTATATGTCCTCGTTCAGGCCAATCGGGGATGAAAGTTTAACTTTTCTTTAAACTTTCTAATTAAGACTAAAAAAAAGTTAATTGATAGGATTTGCACATAGAAACTATGTAATACCATACTCGACTCTTGAGAACCCCATTTTCTCCATGTTTGGGTCCTATTCGACTCTTATATGCCTACTTCAGGCCGATTGAGGATGAAAGTTTGACTTAACTTTTGGTCAAACTTCCCAATTAAAGCTAGAAACAAGGTTAATTGGTAGTTATTGTAATTAGAAACTATGTAATACTACTCCAGACTCTTGAGAGCCACATTTTCTCCCCGTTTTTGCCATACTCGGCTCTTATATGGCCTAATTAGGCCAATCAGTACCAAAGTTTGACATTTGGTCAAACGTCCTAATGATACTAGAACATGGTAAATTGGTAGATTTGTACATAGAAATTATGTAATACCACTCTTAACCCTTGAAAATCACGTTTTCTCTCCGTTTAGGCCATATTCGGCTCTTATAAGGCTTAGTTCAGGCCAACCGGGGATGAAACTTTGACTTTTAGCCAAACTCCTCAATTAAAACTAGAAACAAGTTTAATTAATAGTAATTATATATTAAACTATGTAATACCACTCAAGGCTCTTGAAAACTAAGTTTTCTCCCCGTTTGGGCCCTATTGAGCACTTTTAGACCTAGGTCAGGCTAATCAGCTGAAAGTTTGACATTTTGGTCAAACTTCCCAATTAGGATCAGAAACAAGGTTAATTGAAGAAGCTAAAAATAAAACTATGTAATATTACTCCAGTCTCTTGAAAACCATGTTTTCCTACCGTTTGGGCCCTATATAGCTCTTATATAAGGCCAAATTCAAGCCAATCAGGGTTAAAAATTTGTCTTTTGGTCAAAATTCTTAATTAAGATTAGAAATAAGGTTAATTAGTAACGTTTGTACAAAAAAAACTATGAAATACTATTCTCGGCTCTTGAGAATAATTTTTTCTCCTCGTTTGGTCCCTTTTCGGCTCTTATAAGGCCTAATTCAGGCTACTCGAGGCTAAAAGCTTGACTTTTAGACAAACTTTCCAATTAAGACTAAAAATAAGGTTAATTGGTAGTATTTGTGCATAAAAACTATGTAATACCACTCACGGCTCTTTAAAACTACGTTTTCTTTCCGTTTAGGCCCTATTTGGCTCTTATATGGACTAGTTCGGCCAATCGAGATTGAAAGTTACTTTTGGTCAAACTTCCCAATTAACACTATTCAGCTTATATAAGGTTAATTAGTAGTATATTTACATAGAAATTATGTAACACCACTGTCGGCTCAAGAGAAATACATGTTCTACCAATTTTGACCCTGTTCGGCTCTTATATGGCCTAGTTCAGGCCAATCGGTATGAAAGTTTGACTTTTATTCAAATTTTCCAATTAAGACTAGAAATAAAGTTAATTGATAGTATTTGTATATAGAGACTATGTAATATCACTCCCAGCTCCTGAAAATCATGTTTACTCCCCTTTTAGGCCCTACTCGGCTCTAATAAGTTCAATTCAGGCCAGTCAGGGACGAAAGTTTAGCTTTTGTTTAAACTTCCTAAGTAAGAATAGAAATAAAGTTAATTAATAGAAATTATCCATATAAACAATGTAATACTGCTCCCGGCACATGAAAACCATATTTTTCCCATGTTTATTCCCTATTTGACTCTTAAACGGCTTAGTTCAGGCCAATCGATGCTGAAAGTTTGACTTTTATTCAAACTTCCCAATTAAGACTATAAATAAACTTAATTAATAGCTTTTGTAAATAGAAACTATCTCATCCCACTCCCAGCTCTTAAGAACCATATTTTTCCCTATTTCGGCCCTTCTAAGGCTGGTTTGGGCCAATCAGGGCCGAAAGTTGGCTTTTGGTCACACTTCCCAATTAAAACTAGAAATAAGGTTAATTAATAGTATTTGTGCATAGAAACTAATTGATAGTATTTTTGCATAGAAACTAAGTAATACTACTCCCGACTCTTAAGAACCTCATTTTTTACCCGTTTGGGCCCTATTCGCCTCTTATATGGTTTACTTTTGGCCAATCTGGAATGAAAGTTTGACTTTTGGTCAACTTCCTAGATAATACTAGAAACAAGTTTAATTGGAAATAATTATATAAAGAGACTATATAATACCACTCCTTGCTTTTGAAAATCATGTTTTCTCCATGTTTAGGCCCTATTCGGCTTTTATATATAATCTAGTTCACGCCAATCGGGAATGAAAGTTTGACCTTTTATCAAACTTCCTAATTAGAACTAGAAATAAGTTTAATTTATAGTATTTGTACGCAGAAACTATGTAATACCACTTCCGGCACTTGAAAATTAAATTTTCTCCCTGTTTAGGCCATTTTGGCTCTTATAAGGCCGAGTTCAGGCAATCGGTGTTGAAAATTTAACTTTGGTCAAACTTTCGAATTAAGACTAGAAATAAGTTTAGTTGATAGTATTTATACCTAAAAACTATGTAATACAACTCCTGGCTCCTGAAAATCACGATTCTGTCCATTCTGGCCCTATTCAGCTCCAATATGGCCTAGCTCAAGCCAATCGGGGATGAAAGTTTGAATTTTTAGTCAAACTTCCTAATTAAGACTAGTAGCAAGGTTAATAGGTAGTAATTATGCATATAAACTATGTAACACTTCTCCTGGCTCTTGAGAACCACGTTTTCTCCCTGTTTGGGCCTACATGGCACTTATAAGGAAGTTTGACGTTTGGGCCAGTTAAAGCGAAAAGTTTGGCTTTTGGTCAAACTTTCTAACTAAGACTCGAAATAAGATTAATTAGTAGTAATTGTACATATAAATTTCATAATACTACTCTCATCTCTTGAATACTACATTTTTCTTATGTTTATTTCTTATTCGTCGGCTCTTATATGGCCGAGTTCTGTTCAATCGAGGCTGAAAATTTGAATTGTCAAACTTGCCGATTATAAGCAGAAAAAGGTTAATTAGTAGTATTTGTACTTAGAAATTATGTTATACAACTCTCGGATCTTAAGAACCATGCTTTCTCCCCTTTTACGCCCTATTCGGCTCTTATAAGGCTTAGTTTAAGCCAATCGGGGATGAAAGTTTGACTTTTAGCCAAACTCCCCAATTAAAACTAGAAACAAGTTTAATTAATAGTAATTATATATTGAACTATGTAATACCACTCAAGGCTCTTGAAAACTAAGTTTTCTCCCCGTTTGGACCCTATTAAGCTCTTTAAGACCAAGTCAGGCCAATTAGCTGAAAGTTTGACATTTTGGTCAAACTTCCCAATTAGGATCAGAAACAAGGTTAATTGAAGAAGTTAAAAATAAAACTATGTAATACTACTCCAGACTCTTAAAAACCACATTTTCTCCCAGTTTCAGCCCTATTTTGCTCTTATATAAGACCAGATTCAGGCCTATTGGGGTTGAAAGTTTGACTTTTTGTCAAATCTCCTAATTAAGACAAGAAATAAGGTTCACCAGTAATGTTGTACATAGCAACAATGTATTACCACTCCCGGCTATTGAGAATAATTTTTTCTCCCTGTTTGGGCCATATTCGGCTCTAAATAGGCCTAATTCATACCAATCAGGGCTGAAAGTTTGATTTTTGAATAAACTCTTTAATTAAGACTAGAAATAATGTTAATTGATAGTATTTGTACATAAAAATTATATAATACCACTTTTGGCTCTTAAAACACGTTTTCTCCCGGTTTTTAGGCCCCATTCGGCTCTTATAAGCCTAGTTCAAGCCAATCGGGATGAAAGTTTGACTTTTGGTCAAACTTTTCAATTAAAGCTAATAATAAGGTTAATTAATAGTAATTGTGCATTAAAACTATGTAATACCACTCATGACTCTTGAAAATCATGTTTTTTTTCCTATTTTGGCCTTATTCAGCTTATATAAGGCTTAGTTTAGGCCAATCAGGGTTGAAAGTTTGAGTTTTGGTCAAACTTCCTAATATAGATAAGATATAAGGTTAATTAGAAATGTTTGTATATAGAAACTACGTATCACCACTCCCGTCTCTTGAGAAAAAATTTCTCCCTATCTGGGTACTAATCGAATCTGATAAGGCCTAATTCAGGCCAATCAGGCTGAAAGTTTGACTTTTGGTCAAACTTCTGAATTAAGACTAGAAATAAGGTTACTTGGTAGTATTTGTACATGGAAACTATGTAATACCACTCCTAACTCTTGAAAATCACGTTTTCTCCTTATTTAGACCTATTCAACTCTTATAAGACATAGTTCAGGCCAATCAGGGCTGAAAGTACGACTTTTGGTCAAATATTTTAATTAAGACTAGAAATAATATTAATTAATAGTAATTGTATATGGAAAGTATGTAATACCACTCGCGGCTCTTGAAAATCACATTTTCTTCGTGTTTAGGCCATACTCGCTCATGTGTGGCCTAGTTCAGGTCAATCAGGGCTGAAAGTTTGCCTTTTAGTCAAAATTCTCAATTAAGACTAGGAATAAGATTCAGTAATAGTTTTTGTATATAGAAACTATGCAATACCACTCCTGACCCTTGAAAATCATATTTTCTCCCCATTTTGGCATTTTTCTGCTCTTATGAGGCCTAGTTCAGGCCAATCAGGCTGAAAATTTGACTTTTGGTTAGAAATCATGTAATACTACTCCCGGCTCTTGAGAACAAAGTTTTCTCCCCGTTTGGGCCTTACTCGGCTCATATAAGGCTTTGTTCAGGCCAATCAGGGTTGAAAGTTTGACATTTGGTGAAATTCCCAATTAATACAATAAACAAGGTTAATTGGAAGTAATTGTACATAGAAATTATGTAATACTACTCCCGCCTCTTGAGAACTACATAGGTTATAAGGCTTGTTTAGTCCAATTAGGGCTAAAAGTTTGGTTTTTGATCAAACTTCTCAATTAGACAAGAAACAAGATTAATTTGTAGTATTCGAATATAGAAACTACGTAATACCACTCATGGCTCTTGAAGATCACCTTTTCTCCCCATTTAGGCTTTATTCGACTCTTATAAGGTAACTTCAGATTAACCAGGGCTGAAAGTTTGATTTTTAATCAAACTTCTCAATTATGGTTAGAAATAAGGCTAATTGGTAGTATTTGTAGATAAAAACTATGAAATAGCACTCCTGGCTCTTGAAAACAACGTTTTCTCCCCATTTGGGCCCTTTCGGCTCTTATAAGACCCAGTTCAGGCCAATCGGGGCTGAAATTTGACTTTACTCAAACATTTAAATTAAGAGTAAAAATATGGTTAATTAGCAGTAATTCTTGCAGAAACTATGTAACACCACTCTTGGCTCAGAAGAACCACATTTCCTACCCGTTTTAGGCCATATTGGCTCTTATATTGCCTAGTTCAGGCCCATCAGGAATAAAAGTTTGGCGTTTGGTCAAACTTTCTAATTAAGACTAGAATAAGATTAATTGATAGTATTTGTACATAGAACTATGTAATACCTCTCGTGGTTCTTGAAAATCATGTTTTCTTCTCATTTAGGCCCCCATTCGGCTCTTATAAGGCCTATTTCAGGCTAATCGGGGCTGTAAGTTTGACTTTTGGTCAAACTTACCAATTAAGAGTAGAAACAAGTTTAATTAATAGTAATTGTACGTAAAACTATGTAATACCACTCGCGGCTCCTGAAAATCACCTTTTCTCCCTGTCTGGGCCTATTTGGCTCTTATAAGGGCTAGTTCAGGCTAATGGGCTAAAAATATGAATTTTCGTCAAACTTCATAATTAGGACCAGAAACAAGATTAATAGAAGTTGTTGAAAATATAACTATGCAATACTACTCTGGCTCTTGAAAATCACGTTTTCTCCCCATTTAGGCCCTATTTGGCTCTGATATAAGGCCAAGTTCTGGCCAAATCGGGGTTGAAAGTTTGACTTTTAGTCAAACTTCCTAATTTAGATTAAATATAAGGTTAATTCGAAATGTTTGTACATAGAAACTACGTACCACCACTCCCGTCTCTTAAGAAAAATTTCTCCCTGTTCGGGCACTAATCGAATCTAATAAGAACTAATTCAGGCCAATCAGACTGAAAGTTTGACTTTTGGTCAAACTTCTGAATTAAGACTAGAAATAAGGTTGCTAGGTAGTATTTGTATATAGAAACTATATAATACTACTCCTGACTCTTAAAAATCACGTTTTTCCCTATTTAGACCTATTCAACTCTTATAAGACATAGTTCAGGCCAATCGGGGCTGAAAGTACGACTTTTGGTCAAATATTTCAATTAAGACTAGAATAATATTAATTAATAGTAATTGTATATGGAAAGTATGTAATTCCAATGCGGCTCTTGAAAATCACATTTTCTTCTCGTTTAGGGCATACTCGGCTTATGTGTGGCCTACTTCAGGTCAATTAGGGCTGAAAGTTTGCCTTTTAGTAAAAAATTCTCAATTAAGACTAGGAATAAGATTAAGTAGTAGTGTTTGTATATAAAAATTATGCAATACCACTCCTGGCCCTTGAAAATTATATTTTCTCCCGTTTTAGCATTTTTCTGCTCTTATAAGGCCTAGTTCAGGCCAATCAGGACTGAAATTTGATTTTTGGTTAAACTTCTAATTAAAACTTAAAATAAGATTTAATGGTAGTATTTGCACATATAAACTATGTAACAGTACTCTCAGCTCCAGAGAGCCATATTTTCTACCCATTTGGGCCTATTCGGCTCTTATATGGCCTAATTCAGGCCAATCGACGATCAAAATTTGATTTTTGATCAAACTTCCAATTAAGACAAAAAAATGATTAATTTGTAGTAATGGTACACAAAAACTATGTAATACTTGTTGGCCCAAGGTTACAATCACCCTTGTTTAGTGTATTTTGATGATTACAAAACATATTAGTTATTTGTACTAATAACAATTGTTGTTTAAGTGTGTTTCAGGTTTATTATCATACTAGAAGTACTCTCACTCAAATACAAGGCTTTTGGACTCAAGACAATTCAATTTGGGCTCAAGTTGCAATATTGAAGATCAAGTGAAGATAGCCACCTTGAAGAATAACTTTGAAGTCCTTTAGAAGTTTGTAAGTTTAGAATGTTAAAGTTTGAATATAGGAAATTTGGCTCTAGGATTTGCACACACACTTGTTTCATGTATTTCCTATGTTTTGAAAATAGTTTTTGAAATGGTTATTTCTAAGTTTATGCCTTAGTTTATATATACATGTACCAAAGCCTTATATCCTGAAAAACGTGTTTAAACATGTGTATAAACTATTTTCTGCATAATACTTAGCTATATGTATTTTTAAAATATTTATCAAAATTTTTCTAACTCAAAACAGCCCTGTTTTTTCAGTGTCAGGCAACATCGGTCGACCGGCCCGGTCGACCGGCGCTGTGCCTGGACATGCACTGTTTGTGCATGTCCGTCGGTCGACCGACGGAGAGCATTCTGCTGTCGGGAATTTTCGGTCGACCGGATCGGTCGACCGGAAAGAAGGAAACTGTGTTTCCTCCTTTTGGGTCGGTCGACCGGACCGGTCGACCGGGAGCCAACGGCTACTTCCAGCTGGCCTGGCGGTCGACCGGACCGGTCGACCGCCAAGCCTGCAAATTAGCAACGGCTCTTTCCTCTTTGGGATTTTCTGAAAATCTGTTTTCTTTTCTATTTTAACAGACTTTTGGAGAGTTGTTGGGGTGCTTTTGCAGGTTGAATTAGGTGAAAAGAAAATGTTTTTAACTTATTTTCAACCCTATAAATAGAGGAGAAGTCTCTCCTTCATTTCACTTAGAAAAATTCCTCAAGTTTTGTTGTTTTCAAAAGAGAAAAGAAAATTGTTTGAAGCTTTCAATTCCTACTCTTTCAAGATTGTTTTTCAGTTGTGTTTGATTCTCTATATCACTCTACAACTGAAGTTTTCTCACCACACTTCATAGAGCCAAAAATCCTATACTCATTCTATAGTGAAGTTGTAAATTGAAGTGAGAGTGTTTGTAAAAGATTGAGAAAAAGTGTAGTGATCAAGTTGTGATCACTTTGTTCTTGTAATCCTTCTTGTGGAGCAACCTCTTCGGTAGAGGTCCTTTGTATTCGGTGGAGCTCGGTGCTCGGTCTTCGGTAGACCAATTGTAAAGGCATCCTCGGTGGATAGTGGAAACCCTTCACGGAGGTGAAGGCGGGGACTAGAGCAAGTGTGCTCGAACCTCGAAACAAATCATCTTGTTTGCGATTGCCTTTGCGTTATTCTTGCTTTAAATTTCTCTTGCTTTATATTGTCTTGAATTATTTGCTTGAGAACTAACCCTCTACTTGTGCAATCTTGTCTTGTTTACTTTACTTGCTATACTTGTTGTGTTACATTGTGTGCATCTCATTTCTCATCATCATACTTGGCATTGATCGATCACACCTCAATACAACACGATTGCATTGCGCACCTCTAACCCATATCTAGGGGAATTGGGAGGAAGGAGTTCAGAACCTCGCAAGGGGTATTCGGCTCTTAGTCGTGTTTTGAGAGATCGTTGCATCACTCAATTAATTAAAAGTTTAAAAAGATCATTAGATTAGCATTCACACCTATTCACCCCCCCTCTAGGTGTTTTTCAATTGGTATCAGAGCTTGGACTCTAGGATTTGGTTTAACCACCTTAGAGAAGATCCTAATTTGCTAATCATTTCATTCATATTCATATAGTAAAAATGGCCGATGGAATTAAAACCCCTCCTAAGTTTGATGGACTTAACTTTCCCATATGGAAAGTTAAGATGACCGTGTTTTTGCAATCTCTGGGTAGCCGAGTTGCAAAGGCCGTGACTAAGTCCTTTAGTGTACCCCCCGGTGACGAATCCACTTGGTCCGAAATAGAGACTAAGGAATTCGATGCCAATGCCAAAGCTCACTATGCACTTCTTCAAGCCCTAAATGATGATGACATAGCTAGGGTTATACATTGCAAATCCGCATTTGAGATTTGGTCACACTTGATAGTCACTCATGAGGGGACCTCACAAGTAAAGAAGGCTAAGATTGACCTTCTTCGGTCTCAATATGAAACTTTTAGCATGCAAGACAATGAAACCATAGATGATATGGTTACAAGATTTACCAAGATTACTAATGGACTCTCTTCTTTAGGTGAAGATATCAACAATGATCAAAGAGTAAGGAAGATCATCCGGGCTCTTCCTCCTTCATGGGAAGTTAAAGCTACAACCTTGAAGGAACTCAATGACAATGAAGAGATGGAGCTCATAGGTCTCATTGGGAACCTCAAAACCCATGAGATGGAAAGGAAAGCAAGGGAGGACATGGCTCCTACCAAGAAGAAGACCATCGCCTTCAAGAGTCAAGCTACACACTCCGATGAAGATGATGAAGAAGAAGATGATGAGGAGCTCTCACTCCTTGTTAAGAATGTCCAGAGGATGTACAATAAGGCGAAGTACCAAGGTAGAAGGAGATGGCAAGGAGGCAAAGAAGAAAGAAAGATCATATGCTTCAATTGCCAAAAACCGGGACACATTGTGGCGGAGTGTCCGGAAAAAGCAAAGCCTTCCACTTCAAAGAAGCCTTACAAGAAGAAGGCTATGAAGGCAACTTGGGATTCGGAGACCGAATCCGAAGAAGAGATAGACACCGCCAACATGTGCTTCATGGCTAATGAAGGCACAAGCAAGGTAACCTCTTCCCCTTCTCATGATAATGAACTATCTATGGATGTGTTAGAAGAGGCTTTTGTTGAGTTGTCACAAAACTATGATTTCTTAAAGAAAAAGTATATTAAAATGAAAAAGGAAAATGAATCTTTAAGTCTTCAAGTTTTTACTCTTACAAAAGAAAAGGATGAGTTGGTTTCCACTTTGGCCACTACCAAAAATGATTTTGAAAAATATAAGATCTCTTGCAAAGGTAAGGCCCCACTAATTGACTCAAATGAAGTTTCTATGCTTAAGGAAAGATTAGATTCATTAAGTGTTGTTTTGAAAGATTGTGAGTTTAACAAGAAGAAAATTGAGGCTATGTTTCCTAAGAAACAAGCCCCAAAGAAAAATGCTCATGCTCATGTTCATGTTCATGCTACACAACCTAAACAACATGGCAAAACCCCAAAACATGCTCACACTACACATCATGCTTTCATGTATAGAAAAGTGTACTCATGTTCACATTGTGGGCGGAAAGGACACTTAGCTAATTTTTGTTATGATAGACTAAGTGCATCACATCATAATGTTTGGGTTCGTAACACTAACTTTCAAGGACCCAAGAAAGTTTGGGTACCAAAGTCAACAATTGTTTTAAATGATGTAGGTACTTTCCAAAGCCCAACGACGTAGAGGTTTGTGGTATCTTGATAGCGGTTGCTCAAGGCACATGACTTGGGACATCAACAACTTTGCAACCCTATCAAGATATCATGAAGGTGGCACCGTCACCTTCGGAGATGACGCCAAGGGTAAAATCATCGGTATTGGTAATGTAAAACTTGGCACCTCTCCTTTAATTGAAAATGTAGTTTTAGTTGATGGCCTCAAGCATAATCTCTTGAGTGTTAGTCAACTTTGTGATAAAGGTTTTGATGTTGTTTTTGATAATGTTGCTTGTAAAGTTATTGATAGAATTTCTAATGTTTGTGTATTTTCCGGTTTTCGTGAAAGTAATGTTTATATGATTGATATGTTAAATATGTCTTGTAATATTACTTGTTTGAAAGCCCTCGATGATGACTCTTGGTTGTGGCATAGGAGATTAGGGCATATTTCTTTTGATCACATTTCTAGGTTAAACACAAAGGAAATGGTGAAAGGTATTCCTTGTTTGAATTTTGAAAAGGACCGAGTTTGTGACGCATGTCAATTTGGGAAACAAACTAAGTCTTCTTTCAAGTCAATTAAGGATATCATGACATCACGTCCTTTGGAGTTAATCCATATGGATCTATTTGGCCCAACACAAACCAAAAGTCTAAGTGGGAATAGATTTGCTTATGTTTTGGTTGATGATTTTTCAAGATTTACTTGGGTTTCTTTCTTGAACATAAAAGCCAAGCATTTTCATATTTCCAAATTTTTAAGAAAAGAGTTGAAAAAGAAAAAGATGTTTCGATTTTGAGAATAAGAAGTGATAGAGGAGGTGAATTATTAACCAACCCTTTACCACTTTTTGTGATGAACATGGAATAAAGCATGAACTTTCTTGTCCTAGAACTCCACAACAAAATGGAGTAGTTGAACGGAAAAATAGAACATTACAAGAGATGGCTAGGACAATGCTAAGTGAATATAGTCTACCACATTATTTGTGGGCCGAGGCCGTAAATACATCATGCTACATATCTAATCGTGTTTTCTTGTGTAAAAATACAACTAAAACTTCTTTTGAAATGTATTTCTCTAGAAAACCAAATGTTTCTTATTTCAAAGTTTTTGGATGCAAATGTTTTGTTTTAAATACAAAAGATAATTTAGGAAAATTTGATCCTAAATCTTATGAGGCTATTTTTGTAGGTTACTCAAACACTAGTAAAGCTTATAGAGTTTTCATTAGATCTTCTTTGACTATTGAAGAGTCTATTCATGTTAAGTTTGAGGAATCTAACAAGTTTGTTAAGAATGTTGTAGAGATAGATGCATTGGATGAAGGCATGGAGAAAGTGACCTTGGAGGATGCTTCTACTATGGGAGACAAACCAAAGGATGATGAAGGAAGCAATGCTAAAGTGGAAGAGGCACAAGAGAATGAAAATCAAACACATGAGGTGGAGCCTACTCAACCACTACCAAAGGATTGGAGATACAATCCACATCATCCCAAGGACCTCGTCATAGGTGAAGTATCAAAAGGGGTAACTACTCGCTCTAAAATTCAAGATTATTGTGGCCACTTTGCATTTATTTCACACATAGAACCCAAAAATGTGCTCGAAGCCGAGACCGATTCATATTGGTTGCTAGCCATGCAAGAGGAGCTCAATCAATTTGAGCGCAACCAAGTTTGGCACCTTGTTCCTAGGCCCCACGATAGACCAACAATTGGTACTAAGTGGATCTTTAAGAACAAGTTGGATGAATCGGGTAATGTAGTTAGAAACAAGGCTAGGTTAGTTGCCCAAGGTTACACTCAAATCGAAGGGATCGATTTTGAAGAAACCTTTGCACCCGTAGCACGGCTTGAAGCCATACGGATGACACTAGCTTTTGCCTCATATAAAGATTTCAAATTATTTCAAATGGATGTTAAAAGTGCTTTTCTAAATGGATTTATTGAAGAGGAGGTGTATGTTGAACAACCCCCCGGGTTTGTTGATCCTACACATCCGGATTTTGTTTTTAAATTAGATAAAGCTCTTTATGGTTTAAAACAAGCCCCTAGGGCTTGGTATGAAAGACTTTCTTCATTTTTGATTTCAAATGGTTTTAAGAAAGGTAAAATTGATACAACCTTGTTTACAAAACATGTAGAAAATGACATTCTTATTGTGCAAATTTATGTAGATGATATTATTTTTGGTTCTACTAATGAATCTCTTTGCAAAGCTTTTGAGTCATGCATGAAGGATGAATTTGAAATGTCTATGATGGGGGAGCTCAACTATTTCCTTGGACTCCAAATCAAGCAAAGGAAGGATGGGATCTTCATCAATCAAGCCAAGTACACAAAGGAACTAATCAAAAGGTTTGGGCTTGAAGGATCAAGAGTAAGCAAAACTCCCATGGCAACAACTACAAAGCTTGACAAGGATGAACAAGGTAAAAGTGTAGACATTAAACTTTATAGAAGCATGATTGGTAGCTTGCTTTATTTGACGGCTAGTAGGCCGGATATTATGTTTTCCGTTTGTCTTTGTGCACGTTTTCAATCTTGTCCTAAAGAATCTCACATAATAGCGGTTTAACGCATAATTAGATACCTTAAGGGCACTATTGAAATGGGTTTATGGTATCCTAAAACCGGATTATTTGAAATGAAGAGTTTTTCGGATGCCGACTATGCGGGTTGTAGGGTAGATAGGAAGAGCACAAGTGGAACATGTCAATTCTTAGGTAATTGTCTTGTATCTTGGTCTTCCAAAAAGCAAAATTCGGTAGCCCTATCAACCGCCGAGGCGGAGTATGTTGCGGCCGGAGCTTGTTGTGCACAAGTTCTTTGGATGAAACATACTCTCCTTGACTATGATTTACACTTTGATCATGTTAAAATATTTTGTGATAATACTAGTACTATTCACATGACAAAGAATGCAAATCAACATAGTAAAACCAAACACATTGACATTAGGTATCACTTTCTTAGAGATCATTATGAGAAAGGTGATATTATTATTGAATATGTTTCTACCGATTTTCAACTTGCCGATATTTTTACTAAACCTCTAGATTATGCTAGATTTTCATTTATTTGTGGTGAGTTGAATGTTTGTATTATAGATTCTTAAAATTAAGATTTTGTTTTAACCCTTTTTGATGTATGACAAAAAGGGGGAGAATAAGTTTGTTGATATTTGGAAAATAAGTGTTTAAATTTAAACTTTCTAAGTTTGATAAAGTTTGATACTATTTGAGTTTCAATTCATGAAGAAAAAGAAAGTTTGTGTTTATTTGAGTTTTTGGACAAAAACTATTGTGTTTGTCAAATGCTTTATGTATGCTTACATAGCTTTTCATATTCATGGTAAATACATAGCATTGTTTGAGGGGGAGCTTTCCAAGCTTTTTTTTCCTTTATTTGTTTCAATAACTTATATGTTTTGTCATCATCAAAAAGGGGAGATTGTTGGCCCAAGGTTACAATCACCCTTGTTTAGTGTATTTTGATGATTACAAAACATATTAGTTATTTGTACTAATAACAATTGTTGTTTAAGTGTGTTTCAGGTTTATTATCATACTAGAAGTACTCTCACTCAAATACAAGGCTTTTGGACTCAAGACAATTCAATTTGGGCTCAAGTTGCAATATTGAAGATCAAGTGAAGATAGCCCACCTTGAAGAATAGCTTTGAAGTCTTTAGAAGTTTGTAAGTTTAGTATGTTAAAGTTTGAATATAGGAAATTTGGCTCTAGGATTTGCACACACACTTGTTTCATGTATTTCCTATGTTTTGAAAATAGTTTTTTGAAAATGGTTATTTCTAAGTTTATGCCTTAGTTTATATATACATGTACCAAAGCTTTATATCCTGAAAAACTTATTTAAAACATGTGTATAAACTATTTTCTGCATAATACTTAGCTATATGTATTTTTAAAATATTTATCAAAAATTTTTCTAACTCAAAACAGCCCTATTTTTCAGTGTCAGGCAACATCGGTCGACCGGCCCGGTCGACCGCGCTGTGCCTGGGCATGCACTGTTTGTGCATGTCCGTCGGTCGACCGGACCAGTCGACCGACAGAGAGCATTCTGCTCTCGGGAATTTTCGGTCGACCGGACCGGTCGACCGGAAGAAGGAAACTGTGTTTCCTCCTTTTGGGTCGGTCGACCGGACCGGTCGACCGGGAGCCAACGGCTACTTCCAGCTGGCCTGGCGGTCGACCGGACCGGTCGACCGCCAAGCCTGCAAAATAGCAACGGCTCTTTCCTCTTTGGGATTTTCTGAAAATCTGTTTTCTTTTTCTGTTTTAACAGACTTTTGGCGAGTTGTTGAGGTGCTTTTGCAGGTTGAATTAGGTGAAAAGAAAATGTTTTTAACTTATTTTCAACCCTATAAATAGAGGAGAAGTCTCTCCTTCATACCACTTAGAAAAATTCCTCAAGTTTTGTTGTTTTCAAAAGAGAAAAGAAAAATAGTTTGAAGCTTTCAATTCCAACTCTTTCAAGTTTGTTTTTCAGTTGTGTTTGATTCTCTATATCACTCTACAACTGAAAGTTTTCTCACCACACTTCATAGAGCCAAAAATCCTATACTCATTCTATAGTGAAGTTGTAAATTGAAGTGAGAGTGTTTGTAAAAGATTGAGAAAAAGTGTAGTGATCAAGTTATGATCACTTTGTTCTTGTAATTCCTTCTTGTGGAGCAACCTCTTCGGTAGAGGTCCTTTGTATTCGGTGGAGCTCGGTGCTCGGTCTTCGGTAGACCAATTGTAAAGGCATCCTCGGTGGATAGTGGAAACCCTTCACGGAGGTGAAGGCGGGGACTAGAGCAAGTGTGCTCGAACCTCGAAACAAATCATCTTGTTTGCGATTGCCTTTGCGTTATTCTTGCTTTAAATTTCTCTTGCTTTATATTGTCTTGAATTATTTGCTTGAGAACTAACCCTCTACTTGTGCAATCTTGTCTTATTTACTTTACTTGCTATACTTGTTGTGTTACATTGTGTGCATCTCATTTCTCATCATCATACTTGGCATTGATCGATCACACCTCAATACAACACGATTGCATTGCGCACCTCTAACCCATATCTAGGGGAATTGGGAGGAAGGAGTTCAGAACCTCGCAAGGGGTATTCGGCTCTTAGTCGTGTTTTGAGAGATCGTTGCATCACTCAATTAATTAAAAGTTTAAAAAGATCATTAGATTAGCATTCACACCTATTCACCCCCCCTCTAGGTGTTTTTCATGCATGTATGATTTTTATTAAAAAATTTACCCCATCTAATTTTCAAAATTTAAAAATAATTTCAAAGTCATTATTTTCAATACCTTTGTCCCAAAATGCAGTGTGAAATGATGGAATGATTTATTTGGACTCAGGAGGTAAAGGAACTATAATCGACTCAAGAAATTGAATGAAGTCAAGTAAAGGTTCAGGAGTCAAAATTGGTTCAGGAAGCGGGTCCAAATCAAGAAGTTGAAACTCTAGTCCACATTCATTTTCCCCCAGTGGATTGTGACTTTCTAAGATTGGTGATTCAAGTTCAAGAATGACAGATATGGGAATCAAAACTGGCTCTAAAAATGTTGTTCAATCAGGGAGCAAAACAGGAGTCAATATTGATTCAGAAATTTAAATTGGATCATAAATTTGAGAATCAGGATCACATTCTTTATTGAGTACAATTTCATAAAATAAGAACTTGCCAATTTATCACTAAATTTTTAAAAGTATGATATTGGTCAAGTTCAATATGTTGATCATAAAATATTGGTGATTCAATTTCACAATGGACTGGCACAAGATCCAATAACTGACTCGAAAAAAGGATTAAAATCATGTAAAGACAACAGGGTCATTATTGAGTTAAAAAGTGGAAAAGTTAAGGTTCAGGATCATATTCATGCTCAAAGTCAATCTCAAGAAAGGGATAACTTGCCAATTTGTCAATGTGACTCTAAAAAGTTATCTATTGGTCAAGTTCCAGATGTGAATCATAAAAGATAGGTAATTCAATTTCACGATGTATGGGCACAGGATCCAAAGCTGACTTAGAAAAACTTTTGAAGTGAGGTAAAGATATTAGAGTTAACATTGAATCAAGAAGTGGAAATGAATTATCAATTTGAGGTTCAAGATCACATTCATGCTCAAGTTCAATTTCAGGAAATAGATAACTTGCCAAAAATGTCAATATGGTTCCCAAAATGTTGGTCAAGTTCAAGTGGGTATGCTAAAATTGAATTTTGTTTTCAAAACAACATGATTTCTGAGAGAGATTGTAGAGTTAGAGATATCTAAATTGGTCAAAGGATGATAAGAGAGTTTTTTCGTTCCTATAATGTTGATCAATTGACTTAAGTGTACTTCTAACCTATCGATAGACTAGGTAGAAGATTTTTGAAATTGTTGTGCAGTCTAATGCAAGATTTCTATACTCTTTTCTATCTCAAATTTTTCTTCTAATGGTTGTTCTAGAAAGGGAGTGTATGAATCTTGGTTTTGAAAAATTGTGAAGATTGTGAGTCTAAAATGTTTTGAGATTGTTGCTTGGACTCATGCAAGAGTTCTATACTTGTGTTCAAGATTGATGATTGGTTATTTTGAAGAGGTGAGACTGAGTATGACTCTTGAACATATTGTGAAATTAGGGAGGCCAATATTTCCTGAAATTTTCATTCGGCCTCATGTATGGCTTCTATACTTTTTTCAAACTCAGATTTTTCTTCTATGGGCTGTTGTTGAAAAAGAGCATATGAAGCATAATAGGGGAATGAATATTATGAAATTTGTGAAAATTATGGACAATGTGGATGAGAATTTGACTCGAGGGAGGTGAATCCCCATCGCAATGTGAAGAATGAAAATTATTTTGAAAATTTTGGTCATAAAATTGGGGTTATGAGTTATATTGATTCGGATAAGTTCAACCCAGTGTATTTGGTCTGTTCATACTGTAAAAAGCCGAGTTGGAATTATTCGAGTCAAATGGGGTGAAATATGGATTCATATTGAACTTAGAAGTATTATTATTGAAATTCATTTCACAAACAATCACAAACAAAAAAAGAAAAAGTAAACAAACAAACAAAAAGAAAAAAAATCAAAATCAAGTCTATACTATGGATGACCTAGACCTAGATGACTCCTAACTAGTCGATTACCCGGGGGAGGTTGTTGTATGAACCCGGCTACAAGCTAATCAGTCAGGTAGGGGCAAAATGTTGTGGGAGGTATCCATACGTAAGCAATAGGCCTTAATTATGCCAAACCACCGGATCTTCGAGACTTAACCTCTTAATCCCTAACCTTAGACACCAATTTGGCAAGAGAATAGTTCTCACAAGTTCCACCCTCGATCAATCTCTTAATGAGTCTGAGATATCCCTATGGGCCAACATCTATCAATTTTTATTAAGGCTTTGGTTGTGTGAGTGGGAAAATAGTTTTTTGGCTAAGAAAGGGTAATGACTTCTCCACCTTATCTTGTATTGGGTTATGCCCTTAAGTTCGATTCGTACAAGTGTGCAATATAGACAAGTTAAATCACTCACATGTTTGTCCTATGTTATATGCAATACCATATGTACACCTCAGTCCAGATCACAACAACAGAACAAAATACTATATTGGAATTAAAATTGACACGCCTAAATACAAATATCTAAACCGTTTTAAAACACATCCAATTAACATATTTTAGTTCTTTAATTATTACAGTATGTCAGAAATCACAGTAGATAATTAGTAGAAGATATCACAGATATATGCAATTTAGAAGCAGCCTACAAAATATAGGGCCAAGATCCCAAAATATGTCGTGTTTTCGTGGCTTTTAAAGAGTTTTCACAGCAATTATGTGAGCAACATCTCCCTACTTTCTTGAGCAGGGAGATGCAAGCAAGCTTAACTTTCTGCAATGTTTAGTTACTGCAAAAATTAACCTGCACACCAAAACAGAAAGAAAATGTTAATAAAAATGTGAGTTTAAACCATTCCTATCCCCGACAACGGCGCCATTTTTTTAATTGGGTAAGACCAGCACTTGAAAATGCGTGTTTTTTGAAATCAGTGTAAAAGTGTGTGCGTGTGTGTGTGTGCTAATGTTGTCTCGATACTTCCGTTATAGCATGATGGCTATACTGGTCGAATCCACAGGGACGGGAGGCGATAGAAGCATTAACGGTCTGTTCACGTGTTATGTTAACGAGTTCTTCTCTGTTAAAGAAAGAGAAAAAGGAAAGAGAAAATAAAAGTAGCAGTGATTGGTGGAGAAGGAGATGAAAACGGCGATGTGAAAACAATGGAGAAGTGATTGTAAAATCGGTAAAACAAAAACATGAAAATAAAGGTGAAGTGAAAAGTGAAATGATTAGAAAATGGGTTTAAAAACAAAATAAAAAAGAAGATGAAAACAAAGATGAATAATGAAGTGATGAAAACAATGATAGAAAAATGATAAAAAGATTTTGAAAATAATTTTTAAAATAAAGTAAGAAAAAGAGAAAGAAAATGGTAAAAGAAAAATCATGACTACTAACTACTAATTGCTCCACTAACCATGCTAACCACTCACTGATAGTGGCCTCACATATTTCCTTGGCCATAATTAATCCTTGGCTTCAAAAGATGATATGAAGCATAGCTCATAAGATTGTTCTTTCACATTCAAGCATATCTATTCCTCCCAGCAAGGTGCAAGCTACTATTAGATAATCAAAATCAAGTAGAAATGAGCATAAAATAAAGAAGACATTGCAAGTTAGCTTGTTAGTGGGTTAGATGTTAGAATGTTAGAATGTTAGAATCCATCATCATGAGCCATCAATGGCTCTTAAAAGAGCAAGACCTTATAGATGCTATTTGATCATGTGGATTATCAAGTAAGTGGTTAACTAGTTAGTGGTTAGTAGTTATATTGTCATAAAAAGAACTAGCTAAGCATCATGTAGAAATGGAGAAGATTACAATAGAGAAATGAGACACATTTACATAGTTTGTCACTCTCTAGTACAAGATCTCTCTTTCTCTCATCTGAATCTATCTCAGCTCTAATACATGAACTAAAAAATAAAGAAAAATACAAAAGAAAAGAAAAGGAAAATATAAAACTAATCCTAAAGAGAGAAACCGTAATTCTCACTGTTCAACCTTTTCTCAGGTCCAAAAATGCAGTATTTATAGGAAAAGGTAAGCTCTGGATGACGAGATGAAGCCATGCGTCGAAGATTGACGCGTGGCCCGTAATAGTGCCGTGAAAATGCGGCAAAAACCGCATTTCTGTGGCAATACTAGGGACTTAGGTCCCTGGTTTTGGCCTGTGGGTTCGTCCAGCTACTAGAACCTTCTAATTATCTCTGGTTTTGAGTAAATTGGATCTGGGTTTCTTCAGATTCGCCCCCAATTTCCGGATCCAATACGTCTTCTAGAAGCTCTCCAGCTTGGACTTCAAGAAATGAGATTTAATTACCCAAAATTGGATTTAATTAGGCTTGTATTACTCCTTTGCCCCTAGACTCTTTGATTATCTGCAAAATAGACCAAAACACGAGTGAGAAACATTATTTTATTTATAAATCTGTAAAGAAATGCGATATAGTGATGCAGAATTATAGACTAATCACTTGTGCCACAACATTTTCAAGAAAATCCCCAGCGGAGTCGCCATATTTTATTCGATCAGAAAAAACCTCGATCGATGTAAGATTTCTTTGAGTGGCTGAAAGGTTACACCGGAACGATTCTGATTACAAAAAAGGGAAGAAGACTAGTTCTCCCTTTATTTAAAGTTGTGTTCTTTGAGTGACGATGGAGAGTAATTCTTGTTCTCCGTTGACTGACCGACTGTCTAGGTTTTCTTTAGGATGCACTCGAAGACTAATCAGAGAGAAACTTTATTATGTAACACACTAAGTATTTAGAGTTCACTGGTTACTCCTTTTCTTCTCTTCTCCCAAAAGTCCTCTCCTTTTTTTATCAAAAAGAAAGAATCCCCCTCTTCATAGCTACTCAGGCTATTTATAGGGTGTCGCCGGGGTATAATCATCCCCTAAAATTCCTCTTTATGGGGATTAACTCCCCATTACATGGGGAGTCAATTGACCCAGTAATGTGGGTCTGTTACAACAGAAACACTGGAGGCAGACCTCGCGTTACTTGTGTAAATGCGGGCGTCTTAGAATGCGGAGTTGCTCAGACTCGTGTTTGACGTGAGATGCGAGGTTTCTCAGACCAGCGTCTGAAGTGGAGCGCCGAGTTGCTGATTGTACACATATTTTGCAAAATTTTCATTACACTCCTATATTTATCGTGTAATAAATCTGCAAATTTTCTTGTCTTAAATGTCTATTTTGCAGAAGATAATCATGAAGAGAAAGAGGATTAAACCAAATAAATACCAGTTAAAATCAGATAACTGAATCTAATTGGTTAGTTGAGGATGATCGTAGATCTAGTTAGAACAAATCAAGAATCGGGGCAAATGTTCAGCTGAAGATTAGAGCAAATCAGAAAGATAACACTAAATAAAAATCGATAAAATTCAAATTTTTATAAATCCATTTGGTTAGCTAAAGATCAACCAAGGATAACATCAAATACAGAGTCTAAATTCAAAATCCAAAGGGATAAATGGATAGTGAGAAGATCAACTGATGAGATGAAGCAATTTTGACTCGAATTTTGACTGGATACATTTTAATATTTGAATCATAACTTTCTCTATTGAAACTCAAATCTAATGATTCAAGATGACCTAGAAAGACAACTTAAGGAGATACAACTCTTAAGTTGATTACAATTTCTAATTCTATCATTTGATAAGTTAAATTCGGCAATCAACATGCCAACAAGCTGCAGATCAGAACAAAATATCCACATCAAATCAAGTTTGGAGATAAGGGGAGGATTCAAATTCTGAAATAGCCAGCTTCTCCTATCTTCATACTCCTCTACCCTCTTTATTTTTCCTATAAATACATGCAATCTCAAAGGCAAATAAAAACGATGAAGTAAAGAATAGAATAGATTCTTATATAGGTTTAACCTAGGTTCTTCTTTTTCTTTTATGTAATTTTTTATTTTATTTATGTAACTCAGAGGAGAGGCGAGTTTCATGGAGGAATGAGAGCAAGCTTGTACTAAAGGTGACACCATTGTAAGTAAGTCTTTTCTTTCATTGTTATTTGAATCAAATCAAGTTTTCTTTTTCTTCTTTACTCTCGTTTTTGTTTACTTCCCTCTTTTGTGTTTGTGAATCCAAATGACTTTGATAGCCTCGAAGTTGCCTTGCTGTTGCAAGCGCCATTGATGGCTTATGTTGATGGATAGACATTCCTATGATAGTGTAGCTCGCCCCTTCATTTCATAGTGTAAATCAGGAAAGTGGGGAAGATCGTATTTGTCATACTTCGCTTGCCTTCAAACAACGGTACATCATCGATATGAATCAAAGGTAAGAAGGCACCGAAGAGGTAAGTAAGTATTTTTTTTTTAGGGTTTAACTTTCTTTCTTTTTATTCATAGTTTAGATCACCAACATCATTATCTCTCAACTCTATTCATTCTTTTTCACTTTCTTTGTACAAAAGTTATTTCCTATTTTTCTCCACCTTTCAATCTACCACTTTCTTCTTAACTTAACTATAACTTATTTTTCTTTTTCTTTTCAAGAACTAAAAAAAGAACCTTAACCATTTTTTGTAACTTAAAAGAAAACTCACTAAAAAGCTTCTATCGCTAGTCCCTCCTTGTGGATCACTACCCGCATAGCCACTTGCTATAACGGTAGTATTGAGTACTTGCACATTCTATTCTTAAGTTCTGAAAATCTGTATTTTATTCTGTAGGTTCAAACTCAATCAGTTGCTCAGTCCTGCGCTTGATATGGAACGCGGAGTTACTCAGACTCGCATTTGATGAGATGCAGAGTTACTTCAAACTCATGTCGAACACGAGTTTACTCAGACCCTCATCTGAAGTCTCCATACTTCTTGGGATACGAGGTCCACATTTTAGTTCAAAACGCGACCTTCACGTTGAAGTGAGGTTCGCGTCTAATGACTTATCCTTGGTGATTTTTGGACAGCCTACAAATACGAGGTCCAAGTTTTGGTTGAAACACGATTTTCGCATTGAAATGAGGCTCGCGTCTGATGGCTTGTCCTTAGTGACTTTTAGACAGCCTACAATTTTAGCTATAATCATCAAAGAGGTAAAACTAATCTTGTTAAATATTTTATTCAGGTTAACTAAACTTTTAGTTTTGCTGAAAATGAAGCATTTATAAATTTTATTAGAACTACTCATAATCCTGAATATGATCTGTTCTATAAAGATACTATTAAAGCGGAAATATTTTTAAAAAAAATCATGAATATGAAGTGGAGCGCAAATTATAATTCTGACTGGCTTTTAAATAAATGAATTATTAGTTTTAAAAAAAATTTATTTTTCTCATAATGGTTCTAATCTTGATCAGACTATTATGAAAGTTATTAGAGAATTTAGACTTGAATCTAAATTTTTTTATATTTTGGTTGATAATGCTAGCAATAATATTGTTGCAATTGAACTTTTAAAAATCATTTTAGACCATTTTTGAATGGAAAACGTTTTCATATTTATTGTGTATGTCACATTATTAACTTGTATGTACAGGATGGTTTTAAATATATAGATATTTATATTCAAATTTAAGAAATACAATTTCTTTATTAGAAGTAGTGGCCCAAGAAGGCAAAGCCACAAAGTTTTTCTAGCATAGGCTTACCAATTAGAAGTTTATCTCAGGACATAAGGACTCGTTGGAACTCAATATATAATATGTTGAGGAAAGTTATTCCTTATCGGACTGTAATAAATATGTTATTTCCATAAAATTGCCAGATATGTTTATTTTCGATGATGATTGGAAAATTATTAAAGAACTTTGTGAATCTTTGAAAAAAATTGAAAGAGTAACAAGATTATTTTCTGGGATTTATTATCCCACAACTAATTTAGTTTTTTAGGAGTTAGCTAAAATTACTGAACTGCTTCATACATATCGACATGATTCTTTACTTGAAGATATTGTTGCACTTATGGAAGAAAAAATCAATAATTATTTTAAACATTTTCCTTCTATATTTTATTTTGCTACTATTATGGACCCTCGAATTAAATTTAAAGGATGTAATTATTTACTTGAAAATTTCTATGAAAAAATAAATTTTTATGAATCTCAGTTTAGATATAAATAATCATCCCAGCCTGCATCTTCATCTAGGCCTAAAAGTTCTTTATTATCTGGATTATTATCTGCATCCAAACGATCAAAAAGTTCAGACTCATTGAATGAGCTTCATTATAATTCTACTCGTGAAATAGCTCCTGAGATTGATGCAGACTCAGGATTTGAAAATTTTGATATTTTGGCATGGTGAAAATCATAAGAATTGACATATCTTGTGCTTTCTATCATAGCGCGTGATTTACTAACCCCTCCTACCTATACTGTAGCTTCAGAATCTGCTTTTAGCTGGATGAGTGCTGATTAGTACGAGGAACCGCTAGCATCAGAAGCTATCGAGATGAGCATCTGTGGGAAGGATTGGCTCGATGCAAAGACAAGAAGGTAGAATAAAACAGTAGATGAAATCATTGAAGACTCTCCAAAAGATGAGTGAAAAAATAAAGATCTTTTGTAATTGTATAGTTGTATTTGTATCAATTTCAATCTATATAATACATGTGCAATTTTATCAATTTATACAGTTGTACTTTAATTATTTATATCAATCTTTTGTGTTTATATCAATTTATCCAATTTATTGTATTGTTAATAAAAAAATTATATTTGCATTTTACAACTTGTATCAAATTTGTCCACATTTGAGTGTTTTTTTTTAGAATTTTTTAGAGTTGTTTTGAATTTTTTACATTTTTTTACCATTTTTTGAAATTAGTCAGATTTTTTTAATAACCCGGCCAGGGTATGGCCTGGCCTGACCCATCCCGACTGGGTGCTCGGGTCGTGCCTGGGTCTCATTTATGGGGACCGGGCCGGTCCGGGCCGACTGAGAGAAGCGAGCGGGCCCCGGCCAGTCCCGGCTCGGGCCGCAGCCCACTGAAAACGGGACGGGCCTGGCCCGCCCCGTCCGGTTTTGCATCCCCACTACAAACAACATTTAAACAACAATCAAATGAAAAAGGAAAAATAACAAACAAAAGGCTAGAAAAAGCAATTTCCAAGCCCAGTCTAAGGTTCCTGAACCTAGATGACTCCTAACTGGGCGATTACCCGGGGAGGTTGTTGTATGAATCTGACCACAAGTTAATCTGTCAGGTAGGGACAAAATATGGTGGGAGGTATCCATGCGTAAGGAACAAGGACTTAATTATGCCAAACCATGATATTTTTGAGGCTTAACCTCTTAATCCCCAACCTTAGATGCCGATTTCACAAGAGTATAATTCTTATAAGTTTCACCCTCGGTCAATCTCCTATTGAGTTCGGATGTCCCTATGAGCCAACGTCTATAAAGTTTTAAATTAGGCTTGGGATTGTGAGTGCTTTGGTGAATTATTTTTGGGCTAAGGGTAATGACTTTCCCATCTTATCTTGTTTATTTCCGTGTTGCCCTTAAAATTGATTTTGTACAAGCGTAAAAGATATTCAAAACAAGATACACTCAAAGCGGATAAATCAGCCAAGAAGTTGATCTTATTCTATATGCAATGTGTACGTACCTTACTCCGGCACTCTTCAACAGTAATTTAAATGAATCATAAAGACACTTGCCCTAGATGCAAGAGTCTAAACTGATTTTTAAATTTGCTACAAACTCTTTACTGTTGGTTTATTAGCAGTATACTGGTGATGGCATTTAAGAAAATAATGCTTGCAGAAAGCTAATTTTGCAAAGCAAGCAGCCCTGCAAAAAAAATAATGAATAGTTCACTCAAAACTGCAGCGAAAACGCGACGCGTTTACGCGACAGATCGAGGGTACTTGGTCTCTGCTTTCAAGAACAGAGGCCCAAGACCACATATATGTTTCTGTTATTCTTGATTTCTTGATTCCAGAACCTGTACCCTGAAACAGAGAAGAGATTGTTTAGCGCAAAAACAAAAGAAAACCGTTACCCCTCCCCAACAACGACGCCGAAGAATTGCTTGAAGGGAAATCATGCATGAAGTTGGATGAGTTCAAATGCGAGTTATGTTCTTAGAAAGGTGCTAATATTTCCTTGAAACTATCATTATAGGTAAGAAGCTAAACGAGTCGTGTCCACAAGGAGGGGAGAGCGATGGAAGCTTTGTGTTCGGTTTTCTTGTTTTTCTTAAAGTTCCTTCTTTGTTTCAAAAAATGAGTAAAAGAAAAAGAGAAAAGAATTGTGGAAGTGGTTTGAGATGGAAAAATAAATTAAAAGAGAAATGATTTGCTGGTTGAAATGTGTTTCTAAAAAGCGAATTGGTTTGGTGTTTAGCTAAAAATGATAAAGAAACTGAAAAGAGAAATAATGGAAGATTATGAAAACGGTGCAGTCATTTAGAAAAATAGAATGGAAAACAAAAACCAAATGAAATGAATTTACTACTAAATATGCTTGAAAAAGTAGATGAAGTTTGAGAAAAAAATTTTAAAAACTTGAAAAGAAAAGTTGCTTTTAAAAAAGAGGTTTTGAAAATAGGAGAAGAGCCATGACTAACTAATCAAGTTTGCACCAATAACATACTAACCCTTTAGATGAAACATGCCTCATTTTGAATTCATTGGCAACGTGTACATCTCAGTTCTTCAAAAGTAAAGGAGAACTCAATAGGAGGAGTGAACTTCTCTAGCTTGGTAGTGTTGCCTCGATGGATCATCGGCTCTTTATCGGTACCCAAGAATGGAACATGAGGTTGGTGATTCACAAGAAAACTTATTCATAACAATATTAGCAAGTTTATTAAATCATCAAGGCTATTAGTTAGCTAGCATGAAATAAGAAGCTTGATTATAAGGTAGCTAGCATTTAGTCAAGTTAAAAACCCATTTTCATGGTCCATTAAGGCACTTGCCAAATTGCAAGACACTAAAACAAGACACAAATGAATCACTCGGGAGAATCAATACAATTTAGCAAGAGAAGTTATCATTCATTTTCATTGGAAAATCACACACACTTGCAAGAATGCAAGGTTGCAAATAGAAACATCAAATGAGTCATTTGAGTTAGTTCATCCAAAGGTTAGTAGTTAATAGTGTTAGTGATAAGTTAGCCATAGTTAGAGAGAGTTAGCTAGACATAAAATTAGCAAGCAAGAAAGCAAATAAAAGCATGGAGTAGAATTACATTAGAAGGAAGTAGTAGCATAGAATGAAAGACTAGAAGTAAATGAAGAACAATGCAAGAGAAATGTAAAGAAGAGAAGAGATCCTTGTATTGAAGTGTCACTGATTAAATTACACAATCACTCTCTCTCTCTCTCTCTCTCTCTCTCTCTCTCTCTCTCTCTTTTATCTGGACTAAAAATGAAAAAAAAACAAAGAGATTACAAAAGATTACTAGAGAAATCTTAGAGAATACACTAAATAAAATGCTCTCCGGTCTTCCTCCCACTGAGAACCAAGGGGTCTATTTATAGCTACAAAAACCCTAGGTATATGCAATCATAGCCGTTGATGAAAGCGACACCAATGGCTTTGATATTACCACAGAAATGCAGCAAAAGTCCCATTTTCGCGGCTGTACTGTGAAAGTTAGGCTTGCGTCAGAGGGCACAGGCTGTCAGTGGTCAGATATCCTTTAGAAGCTTCTCATTCTCGGAATATTCTCTCTTAAACGAGAGCAGGTTGGGCTTCAAGTTTGTAGGCTTCTTTTAATTAGCTTAATTAATTCCAAATAATTGGAATAATTGGACTTCTTCCTTTAGGCCATGGACCTGAAAATAGAGAGAAAACTCCAATAAAAATATGATTTTTCTTAATAATCAATGGAAAATGTGATATAAATGATGCAAAAATGAACGCTATTCATGAGCCCACAGATCAATGTTGAAGGGCTCGATGTCTTCGTCTTGATCCACCTGATTGATAGATATCATGTTGGCGAAGAGCATTTTGAAGACTACCCCCACACTGATATCAGAGTCCCAATTAGGTGAGTCTGATGATTGCGACGGTAGGGACTTGTCAGATTCTGACTCTAACGGAGGAGGCGAAGTGACGTATCCTAACCCCCTGCATGTGCGGTCATAATAATTGGTTGGTTTTCGTTTCAGTACGAAGGGTTGGCGACTGGTCCCTTTTAGTAGGCGGGACAATGAAGACAAACCCTTCATTGTCCTCTATATGCATGCATACCATTTTTGAGATTGGTAAAGGCATGTGCAAGGAACTAATATTGACAGATTTAAATATATTTTGAAGACACAAAGAATAATCAGAAGCAACGATTTTATTAAGACCCACTCACCCTCATTTTCATTGAGATTATTACAATCAAAATCATCGAGATATGTTATAATTGGTTCTATACTACTGATAGCTCAAGTCCGCCTCGTTGCCACTGTTGATATCATCAAGCAATGATTGCTTCACTGGCTTGTTATTCTCCTTGTAGAGCAAGGAATCTGTGAAATAATTCTCCACTTCTTTGAATGACTGCATTTCAGTGAATATTGTTCAAATCATAGCATCATCTCTCACATATTTGAAACACTGGTGCAACATGGAGGGGACGATCTAATTGGCATGGTCCACGATCATCCGAGTAAGATATTATAAGACGTGTCAGCATCAATGACGTAGTACGTCACTTCTTATTTCAAGCTCCAATTTGGCATGGGAGACGAATCATGCCCAGAGGCTTACTACCGGTGTTGAAGCCATAGATGGTTATAGTGGTGGTGGATAGTCTGCTGAGTGGGATACCCAGGAAGTAGAGAAGCCTCTTAAGAATGATGCTTAGCGCTGACTCCGAATCGACTTGGATCCTCTTGATACAAGTAAAAGCAATATACCTTGTGTAATATAGAGGTATGTCGAGCTTATTATCTTTGAGGAGCAAGTCCTTGGAAGTGAAGGTGATGGATGACACCTGTTGTTGCACCAAATAATATTGGGGACACGGAGTCCCGTTGTCATCAATAGGGATTGTCGGTACTTATGTTAGAAAGATTTTTGAGTCAACAAGTGCATGCCTAAGCACCTCTCTTGTCTTCTTTAATAGAGAAGTAGCTCATACAGAGTAAAACGAGCTGGGATATTGGTGAGCTGTGCCAATATATCGAAACAAAAGGAGCGTTGAGCCCCTTTGAAGGATCCTTCTTCAATGATTTGTCGAATCAGACCTCCTTTTACTTCCATTTGTCCAGTGGCGGGAGTTGTACCAAAGCCTGAACTGGTGCAGTTGTTCCTGACAATGTTGGTTGATGTGTCTTGTCGGGGTCTTCTCATAGTGTCGCAAGTACTTTTTTCAGACCAGGTGCTTAATGACTGAAAGGTGGCAGGCTATGCCGCTAAGGCAGGCTTCTTTTCTTCAGAGTCACTGAGAGAAACTATAGCTCTAGCTCATCATCTGTCGCAAAGGAGACAACATTATATGACTTGCCTCTGAGCTTGGGTTTGCTAGATTCCTATTGCTCATCTTCGACGATATCTGGATGGACCCATATGATCTTTCCAAATCTTATCATCATCAAAATGAGGACCTTGGGTTTTTTGCTTTTTCACATTAGGTTAACAACATCCAATCTATCTTTAGGGACAGGGGTCAATCCATCTTAGACCGTGGTCTTCGTGATGGTCCCGAAATTGAGAGTCACCATATTTGCAGTGACTTTCTTTTGTTCTGACTTGAGAGTCAGAACTCCAACATTCACTAATGCTTGGATCTAGTCCTTGGGGACAAAGCGTCTGCTGGTGAGATGATGCACCATTCTATGGAAGAGGTAGTAGTTGGGATCATTTGTATATCCCATCTATTTAGGTCACCGGACTTCAGGTAACTTGAGCTTGTTACCTTTGCGCAGTAGGTGGAAGATGGTCACCACCTGTTCATCTTTGAAATAATATTGTCTCAGCGAAAATTTGAACTCTTGATTGTTACTGGTGCCGCTCCTTTTCTTCTTTGGTAGAGTTTCCCCAGACAACTCAACTGCCATCGTTTTTTTCCATTCAGGTTGGGAAGATTGGGCTGCATCACGCCCCTTGGTACCAACTCCCCATTTGTTTTTGGGCATTAAGGGCTCAAACTTTTTAGCTGATTTCTCAGCTATCTCTGCTTGTTCGACAGGCTCCTTCCAATTATTGGCTTTAACAACTTCCATATGAACTTCTACTTAGTCGAGGAAGTTGTGCCGGCATGTTTAAAGCAACATGGGCAAGGGCATGCCTGCGGGCACATGAGGGAGAGATTGCGGGATCTCTCAATGTATTCCAGCACGAATTCTCCTCTCAAAACTGACAAGAGAAGCTTATCCATGGTCACTTTGGTATCATTGGTAGGGGAAAATCGCACACTAAAAGTGTATGTTTTGAAATCAAGAGTTGAAGTGTGTGTGCTTCAGCTTCCTCGATACTTTCGTTATAGTATAGAGGCTAAAACGAGTCGAATCTATAAGGATGGGAGGCGATAAAAGCTTACACGGTATGTTCACGTATGTGTTAAAGATTTTTCAAAGTTTTAAAGAATGAAAAGAAAGAAAGCAAAGAATGAAAAAGAGAAGTACGGTGAAACACAAAGAAGTTGGAACATAGAAAAGAATGTCTTTGTAATTTTTGGAATATTTCTAAAATAAAGTGAAAAAGAAAGAAGACTCATGGCTACTAACTACTAATGACTCCACCAACATGCTAACCTTTTAGTGATAGTTGCCTTACATGTATCCTTGGCAATCACTAGTCCTTGGTTCAAGAGCATTTCAAAGCATGACCCATATGTAACTCATCACATCCTAACTCAACAAAACAAGAGCAAGCTACACTTAAACCATCAAATATAAAAGTAAACATGGAGTAAAGTAATGTTAGCTTGTTAGAGAGTTAGAAAGTTAGAGTGTTAGATCCATCATCTGAGCCATCAATGGCTCTTGCAAGAGAAAGGCCAAGTAGAGGCTATTAAATTCAGGTGGATTATCAAATAAGAAGTTAAACTAGTTAATGGTTAGTAGTTAGTTGCTATGAGAGAAAAGAATAGCTAAACTGTAAAAGGGTTAGATAGAAAACAAAGAGAGGTAAAGAAAGCACCTTTCAGAGCTTGTTACCTTCTATTACAAGCACTCTTGCATTACAAACAGGCATCACTCTCTCTCCTGTTACAAGATCTAAAAGAAAATGGAAAATACAAAGAGGAAGAAGAAGAACTAACCTAACCTAAACTAAACTACAACATGGAAAAGGAAACTACACAACTCTCTGGATATTTCCAACTAAAGAATCCCAGGGGGTTTATATAGGCACCAGGGGAAAGGGGGGCCAGGGGGCAAACCCTAGCCTAAAGTACGGGCGCGGCCGCGCCTGTACGTCTGTGAAAACGCGGCTATGGCCGCGTTTTCGCGGCCATAGGGTGGCCGCGGGTGGCACTTTAAGCCGCGTGCTGTCTTGTCTGTCCCCTATCAGGTACTGTTCCTGGTTTCTGATTTGTGGCCCCTGGTTTTGACGAATCAGCTCTTCAAAGTCAATGACTAGATTATAGGCCTTTAATCACCTATTAAATGGTGATTTAGGGTGTTCTTCATTGCACACCCTGGACCTAGAAACATGCAAGAGAGGTATTATTAGTAGAATTTAATATTAAATAAATTTGAAGATGTGGTATGAAATATGTAGTTTTAGAGACTAATCACACCCCCACACTTATCTTTTGCTCGTCCCGAGAAAACAAAAAAATTAAGAAAATTATTACACCACTTTCGCAGGTGATGCGATTGCACTGAGCATGTGCAACAAGCCGTTAAACCTCTAAGTTTCTCCTAGAGGAGGAGTTTTGTCTCCTGAGGGTTTTCAGCGGATTGCACCTACAAAATTCATAAAAAAAGAAATCAAATGTTAGTATTTTGAAAACACATTTTTGAAATAGAGAAAAGTGTTGAAGTATTTTTGCGAAAATATTATTGATCCAAGGTCATAGGTTAACTAGAAATTAATCTTCCTTAAACTAAGTCGAAATGCAAAATCTTGTTATAAATTAAGAATTTAAAATTGAATTGACTCTTTGATCTTTCATAAAACTCTTAGAAAAATATGCACTTTTTGAATAGTGAAGGTTTTTAGGATATCGACTCTAACTTTCATACCATTTATTTATATTACTATATGTATATTTATTTTTTTTCTTTTTCTTCCCTTAGTTTTCTTAGTCTTTCTTATTTACCCGGGTAGTAAGCCTTTAGCCGGTGACTCCAAAATCAGATGATCTTAGGGCACCAGATGAGAAAACTTCCCTCGGACTTAAGGACTCGAGTAAACAAGGCCACAAAACTAAAAGAGATTATTTATTTTTGTCCACCGTTTTAGGTGTGAATAATCATGCTTCCTGAAGCATAATTACCCAACTTCAATAAGTGATTTTTATTATCATAAATTTTTTTATTTTATTTATGGCATTTTCAGTCTTTGTTTCAATCCCAAAAATTGTGCAAGTGTGGAGTGCATAAATCTAAGGCAAAAAATTTAAGATCAAATTATCTTTTCAATCTTACTTTCTTATCCTAAAATTTAAACAAGATCTATTATTTTGACTTGGTTTAAAATTTCATAATTTTAGGTCTTCCTAATTCCTAAGATAATCTTAATTTTCTTAAAATGAATCAAAATTATTTTTCTTAATTCAAAAAGTTTTGTAAAAAGAGAATTTTTTTAAAATTAAAAAGAAGTGTAAAAGAAAGAAAATATAAAACTAACTATGTTAGTAAACCCTCCCCCACACTTATCTCATGCATTGTCCTCAATGCATCGTAAATGTGTATATACATGAAACAAATGGAGAGAGAAGAAAAATTATCGCATGGTGGTGGCTCTGGCGGTGGTCTGACTGGGCCAGGCATTGCGACCCAATCAATATATCGTGGATCTTGCAGAAACCTACCAGTGACCTTTCTAATGTGACCCAGTACAAGAATGATGGACTGAATGGTCTTATTTAAAAAAATTATCTCCATCTAATTTTCAATTTTTAAAAATAATTACTGAGTCATTTTCAACATCCTTGTCCAACAATGAAGTGTGATTTTGGAAGATGATGGATTTGGACTCAAAGGAATCAGGAATAAAAACCGATATCGACTCGAAAATTTGACTCAGATCAAGTCGAGAGTCAATAATGAGAGTCAAAATTGGTTCAAAAATAGGGTCCAAACAAAAAATTAATGTTCACACACTTTCCCCATTACTGAAGTGTAATCATAATATATTGGTGATTCAATTTCATGGTGTACATGTACAAGATTCAATGTTGATTCCGAAATAGAGAAAAAATCTGGTAAAGATACCGGAGTCATTATTAATTCCACAAGTGAAATTGAATTACCAACTTGAGGTTCAGGATCACTTTCAAGCTCAAGTTCAATTTCAGGAAAAGGATAACTTGTCAAAATGTCAAGAGGTTGAGGATGGTCAAGTTCAGGTTGGTATGATGAAATTGAAGCTGGATTTCCAAAATGACATAATTCGTGAGTCGTACAAACATTTGGTGGACATGGGAAGTCAATCGTATTTTGCATTATGCGCTCGGTCTCTTGCATGAATTCTATAGCTTTTTCCCACAATGATTTTCCTTTGAGTTTTTTTGGAAAAGAACTACATGAATTTTTGAAATTTTGTGGACATGAGAGGCCATCAGGTTTTCAAATTGTTTTTGGCCCTTTATTACTTCTTCCAAACTCCTTTCCAATGATGATGTTTCTTCAACTAGTGGTTCAGGAAAAGAAGTATATGAATCAAAATTGGGGAATGAATATTCTGGAAATTGTGGACAAGATGGCTGAAAATTTAACTCGAGGTAGGTGGATCCCCATGAATTCTGTGAAGAGTGAAAATTATTTTAAAAATTATAGTCATAAGATTGAGGAAATGGGTCATATTGAGTCGGATAATCCCAACCCGGCATATATGGTTGGTTCATGTTGTACATAGCCGGGTCGGAGTTATTCGAATCAAATGAGGTCGGGGTGAAATATGAATTCATGTTAGGATTGAAAGAATTGTTGTTGTTGAAATCCATATCACAATTTACAAAAAAGAAAGAAAACAAACAAACAAACAAATAAATAAATAAAAAGAAAAAGAAAACAAGCCTATGCTAGGGTTGCCTTAGACCTAGACGACTCCTAACTGGTTAGACTGTCCACAGGGGGTATATTGTCAGAATTTGACCACGAGTTAATCGGCCAGGTAGGGGTAAGATCAGTGGGAGGTATCCGTGCTGGAGCAACGGGCCTAATTATGCCAAATCACTGTTCTTCGAGGTTTCGCCTCTCAATCCCCAACCTTAGACACCAATTTGACAAGAGTCAACTTCTAACAACTTCCCCCTTAGGTCGATCTCTTAAATGAGTCCGAGATGTCCCTAGGGGCCAATGTCTAGCAAAATTTATTAGTCTTGGGTTGTGTGAGTTGGGAGGTGATTTTTGGGCTAAGGGAGGGCAATGACTTCCCCACCTTATGTTGCCTTGGATTTTTCCCTTAAGTTTAATTTGTGCAAGTGTGCAATATAGATAAGAATGAACACAAAAAAGCGAGTAAATCACTGAACCTAACTATATGCAATGCAATATTTACACCTCCGTCAAGATCGCAACAACACAAAAACAAAATACAATATATTGGAATGAAAATTGACATGTGCCTAGATGCAAATGTCTAAACCGTTTTAAAGCATCCAATTTTCGTATTTTAGTTCTTACAATTATTTACAGTGTACAGGTAATATAAATAAAAATTAGCAGCAGAGTATATGAATGTATAAGAATTTACCCAACCACACAAGAGAAAGTATGGACTTCTGCAATGCTAAAAATTTAACCTGCACACCAAAAATAAAGAAGAAAGGTTAACAAAAACGTGAAATCAAACCGTTCCCATCCCCAGCAATGGCGCAAAAATTTGGTCAGGGGAAATCGCGCACAAAAAGTGTATGTTTTGAAATCAAGAGTTGAAGTGTGTGTGCTTCGGCTTCCTCGATACTTCTGTTATAGCATAGAGGTAAAACGAGTCGAATCCACAAGGACAGGAGGAGATAGAAGCTTACACGGTATTTTTACGTATATGTTAAAGATTCTTCAAAGTTTTAAAAATGAAAAGAAAAGAGAGCAAAGAATGAAAAAGAAAAGTACGGTGAAACACGAAGAAGTGGGAACATAGAAAAGAATGTCTTTGTGATTTTTGAAATATTTCTAAAATAAAATGAAAAAGAAAGAAGACTCATGGCTACTAACTACTAATGACTCCACCAACATGCTAACCTCTTAGTGATAGTTGCCTCATATGTATCCTTGGCAATCACTAGTCCTTGGTTCAAGAGCATTTCAAAGCATGACGCATATGTAACTCATCACATTCAACTCAACAAAACAAGAGCAAGCTACACTTAAACCATCAAAACTAAAAGTAAGCATGGAGTAAAGTAATGTTAGCTTGTTAGAGAGCTAGGAAGTTAGAGTGTTAGATCCATCATCATGAGCCATCAATGGCTCTTGCAAGAGCAAGGCCAAGTAGAGGCTATTAGATTCACGTGGATTATCAAATAAGAAGTTAAACTAATTAGTGGTTAGTAGTTAGTTGCCATGAGAGGAAAGATTAGCTAAACATGTATAAGAAGTTAGATAGAAAATAAAGAGAGGTAAAGAGAGCACCTTTCATAGCTTATCACCTTCTATTACAAGCACTCTTGCATTCCAAACATGTATCACTCTCTCTCCTATTACAAGATCTAAAAGAAAATGAAAAATACAAAGAGGAAGAAGAAGAACTACCTAACCTAAACTAAACTACAATATGGAAAAGGAAACTACACAACTCTCTGGATATTTCCAACTGAAGAACCCCAGGGGGTATATATAGGCACCAGGGGAAAGGGGGGCAAACCCTGGCCCAAAGTACGGGCGCGACTGCGCTCATACGGCCGCGAAAACGCGTTTATGGCCGTGTTTTCATGGCCTTAGGGTGGCCGCGCGTGCGGTGCTTTGAGCCTCGCGCTGTCTTGTCTATCCCCTATCAGGTACTGTTCCCGATTTCTGGTTTATGGCCCCTGGTTTTGACGAATCAGCTCTCCAAAGTCAATGGCTAGATTATAGGCCTTTAAATACCCATTAAATGGTGATTTAGGATCTTCTTCTTCATTGCACACCGTGGACGTAGAAACATGCAAGAGAGGTATTATTAGCAGAATTTAATATTAAATAAATGTGAAGATGTTGTATGAAATATGTATTTTGAGAGGCTAATCAATCATCCTTATAAAATTGAGACAGGAACCATGTTTTCAAGTCAACCCAAGTGTTGATGGAGCCGTTGGGAGGCTCCTGAACTAATCAAAGGCTACCCCTTAAGGGTGTCGATGAATAGTTTTGCCAATGACAACATCGTTGTCATCACATTGCGGCTTTGTGACCGAAATTAATAGATGCATTGATTCAGTGAGCTCTTGCCATCATACGTGTGCAACGTAAGTGGCTTAAACTTCGGTGGATAGGGAACTGAGTTCCATTCCAACAGGTAAGGATGCATCTTCCCTACTTTCTTTAGCTTATCCCTTTGAGTTAAAAATATAATCTAAGCTTGGATGCCTTTGATAACATCGACATCAATTGTAGAGCTTCCCTTTGATTTCATGGTCTTAGAGGGTTCAGTATTGGGATGCTCCTCCTCATCGTGGTTACTACCATTAGTGTCATCATTGTTCCAGTTATTTAGGAGTTGCGCCAACATTTGCTGGATATTATTCAGAGTTGCCTGCTGAGCTTTGGACGTTTTCTCCTGAGCTTCCATACGCTGAATGGAGATTCTCATCGTGATTGTTGTCGGCCATGTTAACTAACATCACTCATGTTTGCTCGGAGCTGACGGTAGGGAAGAAAGCATAACCGCTGGTTTCTCCTTCATCGTCTGACCATTTAAAAAGGCTTTTCAATGGTTCTGGTGACATTGCTCTTGTGGAAGGAGAGGATTAACCATAATCATAGGGTATCGCCACCCTAGAGCAGGTACCTCGAAAGGCACCCTCTGGTTCAATCAGAACCTGACTTAAGCCTGGGCTATAGTCAGGATACGAGAAACTAATTAAGGAAGCGCGAACCCCCTGCCTTCTTCTTTGAGATTGTGTCGGATCTTTTCCTCTGCATGTCATGTTAACATAGACTGCAGCAAGGTGTGATTTCTTGGCTTTCCTTTTTCTCCTAGATTTGGATTCTTCGGAGGTTGGGACTGATAAACCGTCAAATACCAACAGTTTGTTTTGAAGAGGCATTGTAGGGATTGGTCCCAAACAATAATCAGCGAAATGCACAGTCACCAGTTGATACCTCGCTCATCCACACTGAGATGGCAAGATATAAGCCTGTTCTTTAGAGTTGAATTTTCTCTTATGGCTCAGAAATTCCCATAAGTTTGTGTTGGTCGGACCCAAACGATCCAACACAGAGACTCGTGGAGGCTAAAAGTGAGCCCTAATGGGCTGAATAGTCTTAGGCTTAGCTTTTGACTTTCCCTTTGAGGCATTGGTGAGCCTTGATTTGGCTGAAGTCATAGCTTTGCCATGAGACGAAGCTATGTGAACACTTTGTGCTTTAGCACTGTTGAACAATGCTCTTTTTGAAGCGAAGTAACTTCGCTGTTAGCACCTGAGGGTGCTTCAACTCTAGCTTCACAGCTAAGAGTCCCTTCAACTCGGAGCAGAGCTACCACAGCTTTGCTTTTAGCACCGATGGGTGCTTTGCCTTTAGATTTGTGGGAGAAGTGAGGATGAGCTCTAAGCAGAGCTGAAGTAGTGTCTCAACCAGAGACTTTGCAAGCCTCGTCAAAAGATTAAATTAGAGAGCTTTTAGCCTCACACGAGGATGTTGAACTAGACTTTACAATCTAGATAGCCTTAGAGGCTGTTTTAGCTTCACGCGCAGCACGCAAGTGCTGACGCGAAGTAACTTGAGTCTCTATTGAGACAAAGATAGAATTCAAAGAACTTGCTTCTCGACAGTGATTAGAGGAGGCCTAACAATTGAGATCTTGCGCTTGCCCACATTGGCAGGGTATGAACCACCCTCGGAGAGAAGTTACTCAACTTCTCTTTGCCAAATTTGATGACCAAGGACTAGGTACTAAGACCCAATGGTCCCATCATCGCATTATGGCATCATCTTCATTTTATTGAAGAAGATATTCCTAAGTGGAGTCGCCATCTTATTGTCCATTGAAATTTATTTGTGGGAAAACTTACAAGTAGTTAAAGAGAATTACAAGTAAAAAAATAAGATTAAAAGAACTCTCTTTTAGAGTTTCTAGGAAAGTAGCTAATTGATTGTACACTAATATTGCATATTCGTTGTCACATTCCAATATTTTATCCTAAATAAACTCTGCTATTTAATATTTTTTATCATTTAATTTGTGCAGGCCTTTTCTAAAGGAGATGGAAGAGAAAACGAGCCCAAAAGCCTACTGAAATTTAGATTAAATCAAAATAAAAGATTAGGGCAAATGTTTAGCTGAAGATCAGAGCAAATCAGAGAGATAACACCATATGAAAATTGATTAAATTAGGATTTTTATGAATCCATTTCAGTTAGCTGAAGATCAACCGTGTATCGTCAAATCCAGAAACTAAACGAAGAAATCAGTTAGATAAAAGGACAAAACAATATATCAGAGAGTTCTGCTCCATAGAAGTGGCCACCTGGCCACATCCAAGTGGCGGGAAAAGCCACAGATCCGCGGCAATATTGAAGGATAAGGGGGAGCGTTTGCTCCCCCTATCTTCTTACTCCTTCCCTCTTCCATTTTTGTCTATAAAAGTAGCATTTTCTAAAGGCCTAGGGCACCACTCCAGCAGAGAGAACTTAGGCTAGGTTTTTGCTTTAGTTTAGTTTAGGGTTTTGTTTTTTTAATGTAATTTTCAGATTTATTTATGTAACTTTGACAAGAGAAGAGTTTCATGAGAGAATGAGAGTGAAGCTTGTACTGAGAGTGACACCGGTGCAAGTACTATTCTTTTCTTTCATTTTTACTTGATTAAATCTAAAGTTAGATTTTATTTATATTTTATATTTTTCTTCTTCTTCTTCTTCTTCTTTTGCTTTTGATGATAATTCAAGTAAGTCGAATAGAATCGGTATTGTCTTGCCTTTGCGAGTGCCACCGATAGCTCCTGACGATGGATTCCTCCTTAAGTCTGTATCATTTTATACTTGCTCAGCTAAATTCTTGATGATCCAGTATGGATGGAGGACTGAGTTTAATCTTAGGGGTTATGCGTTGATCGCCTCCGAATCAAGGTAAATGTGCTGACGATCCAAGGTAAGTCATCAATAAAAAAGGTAAGTAAGTATTTTTTTTTTTATATTTCTTTATTTCTTTCAATTCATTAGTTAGATCACTTCCAATCACCAACTCTTTTTGTTTAACGTAGTTTTTCATTTTTCACAATCACTATCTTTTCCTATTGACCACTTTCTCCAACTTAACATAACTTTTATTCTCTTTTCTTTTAAAGAATATAGAAGAACTTTTAACCTGTTTTTATAACTCAAAAGAAATTTACTAAAAGCTTTTAACACAGTCCCTCTGTGTGGTTCACGACACGCATTGTCACTTGTTATAGTGATAGAATTGAGAACCTAGCACTCTTCTAAAATTCTGTATTTTTCTGTGCAGGTCTAATCTCAATCAAATTTTGGCACCATTGCCGAGGAGGGACGGTAAGTAACTCTTTTTAATTTACTTTATTGATTAACTTTCTTTTCTGTTTTGGTGTGCAAGTACTAATTTCTGGATTCTAACAGCTGCAGGACATAAATAGCAGCGTTGTGCCTCTGCTCTAGAAAGCAGAGCACAGTTGCTCTCTGCATTGTTGTACAAATGCGACCAAAGCCATGTTTGCTCAACAATCAGAGTGAACTACTTACTCTGTTTGATTGCAGGTTGCTTGAATTGAAAATTTTAGTATTCTACAGTATTTAGTTTCCCTATTTAATTTACTCTTCACACTGAATTAAGTCAACAATATCTTGGTATTTGTAAGTGCTAAAAACAGTTTAGACTTTGCATTTAGGCACGTGTTTATTATGTTACATTTTCTATTTACTATTGAAGTGCGCTGGAGTTAAGGTATGTGTGCATAATATTTAGTATAAGTTCATTCTTGCATGAAATATTGCTTGAGTGTTACTTTTTTGCTATATGCTTGTACACTGCACTAAAATGAATTAAGGGCTTGTCCTATAAATAAGATAAGGTGGGAAGTCATTACCCTCTCTTAGTCCAAAAACAATCTCCTCACTCACTAATCCAAGCCTAACTAAAACTGAGTAGATGTTGGGCCCTAAGGACATCTCGGGCTCAATATATAACTCTCAGTTCCCAATGTGCGGTGTCAATACTTGTATCTGATACCCGATTTAATCATCCTGATAACCAAATTGAGACCATTTCAGCTCAAGATATTATTTCCCATTATTTTAAATTTTTTGAATTTTCTGATTATTGGAGAAGAATCTCAATTCGGGATTGACCGGTGTCACAGACTGACTCCGAGATTTTTAATTAACAATTGGAAATGAATTTTGGAGATTTGACTTCACAACAAGGTTCAAGACGACATTTTCTATTTCTGAGAATTGTTGAGAATTTTTCTGAATTTTTAGGAGTTTAATCCAACAAAATAATAATTAAATACAGAATTATATAAAATACAATTAAAAATAAAAATTAAATAAAAATTAAATTCTGGAAACTTATTGCAGCCGCTTAGGCTTGAACCCAGGTTAACCATGTAGGAATGTAATGACTAAACATGATGCCATATTGGCGTGTGGTATGGAGGCCCATGCTTATTTATTTAAACCTCTTTTTAACTCTCTTCATCTTCTCCAACTTCCTCCACTCTCTTTAACTTCTCCCACACTTTCTCTCGCTCATTCCCACTCACCACAACTGAACCCACTACTCCCTCCACGTACCCAAAACTCTCAGGGGTTGCCTAAGGGTGTGTGGTGCCTATATAAGAAACAATTCCACCATTCTCATCCCTACTCAAACCACATTGAAAATTTCAAGTCTCTCTCTTTCCCTCTTCTCTCTCACTTTCTCTTCTAAACATAGCAAGACTCTGAGGTGCTGGACGTGAGGAAGAAGATTCAGACTGAAGGGAAGCATTCTGGGTAAGTTATTTTGCATTTCATAGATTTTAGTTCTCTTTGGCATTTCATCGATCAAGTTGTAAACACTAGTTAACACCACTAATTTCACCATGAAAAACTTGTTTTAAAATATTAGTAAAAAAATGTAGAACAACTAAGATATGTCTCCTAATTATCATAATTTTTAATTAGTTTTTAGAATTTTATTTCAATAAAACAAGAAAAAAAACTGGGTTGTTCGGCAAGAGCCAGCCCAGGCTCTGGCCGAGCCTGGTCAAGCCAGGGTAGCCTGGCATGGGTCTGGTTGCGCCAGACCAGGTCTGGCCAGGACCTAGTCCTACCAGACCAGACCAAACCTGGCCAAGATCTGGTCCGGCCAGACCAGGCCAAGTCTGGGCCTGGTTTTGTGCACCAGACCTAGTGCGGGTTTGTGATAGCACAGACCCGGATCCGACCTATTTTTTAAAAAAAAAAAGAAAAAAGAAAAAAAAAGAAAGAGAGAAAAGAAAATCAGATAAAAAAATATATAAATACATATATATATATATATATATATATATATATATATATATATATATATATATATATATATATATTTACTGTAACAGTTTACTATAGTAGACCAAAATCCAAACCAATTACTGTAGCAGATCCGTTACTGTAGCAAACAGACCCATTAAGTTTTTTATTAATTTTTAGGCTAATTTTAATTCAGAAAAATTTGAAATAAACTCAAAAATTTTCAGAAAATTCATAATAAATCACAAATTGAATTTGGGACTCTGTAAAATTATTTTGAGAGTATTATTACTTAGAATAACATGAACTTAAATATTCTTTGTAATTATTATTTAATAATCATTTATTTAAAAATGGTTAATAAATTTCTAAAAATCAAAAAAATACAAAATTTATAGTTCTGTAATATCTAAACATTATACATCAATTTATTAGTTTACACAAGTATTTTATCATGAAATTATATTTTTAATTGGTTGCTAAATTCAGAAAATTAAATTATTTGAAAACATTAACCAACCAAAATTATAATAAATAGTAAAATTACATTCTCATCACATGAATAAATAACATGTCAAGTCTCTAATTAATTCAAGCAATATTTAGGTCGTGAATCCTCCTCAGTGCCCATTGTCGTTAAGGAAAATCAGGTTCCGATGACATCAAGCAAGCATACATGATTCCCTTTCTTTTGATCTTTCTGTTAATCGAGAAATTATCTTTGAACTCTTATCTCTCGACAGTATGTTCATTATTATTGGATTGCCTCGTAATCCCGTTAATCTCTCTTTTCTCTGATTATATAGACAATTCTTGTGTTTTAATATTATTTCAAGATTTAGTTATATTATCTTGTGTATCATGTTTTGCATCTCGTTCATGCATGCAACAAACTTAAATTGGCATGATTGCTTGTATATGATAGACTGATTTACTGACATGAAATTAATATTGATCATGAATGAGAATTAGGGTATGAATCTTGAGGATAAATGTCAGAAGATATTGTGATCCTGATATTACTGAAAATAAATTGAGAAATTCAACCTTTATAATTTGAAGAATTATTTGAGAATATTTTATTGGATTATTGACATATGTTCATGGCCGATTTACTATGACCTTTTATATAACACTGACATCACCTGCACTACTTAGCATATATCTGACACCACTTGTACTACTTTGTACTTGATATTGTCACTGTCCACATTGTCCCGTGATCTTGATACACATTGTTTTCAGTATGTGATACTGATATCCATGACATTGTTTCTGAATCATATACACTGAGACACACACTATTTTGCACTTTCATTTTTTAATGAAATTAACCAAGCCGGGGTTACTGGGGAGACTGTAACAGGAGAAATCCAGGGAGGTGTGCTTGGATGGGTGACCCCTTATGGGTTTGGTTGCCACACGTGATCTTGTTATTTATGCACGCTCCTGTTATTACATATTACATGATACCTGAGTACAGTGAATTATTTCTCCCTGCTATCAGGATCCACTAACGCATCACTTGTTTAATATGCAGTTGTCATGTGGGATGTGGCTCAGGATGGTTGCATTAGTCAGGGTAATAAAATATGTTAAACATATGCACTTGAATCATATCTTGCATTGTCTTCAGTGATCTAGTATCTGACATATATTTTCTTGATATTGATACTTGAGACTCATGTGACATGCATTATATTGACTACATGATGTTCCTGACCTACCATGTTATTTTATCTTGTGATCTCGTGTTCTTATGATCTTGTGATTATACTACACAACAATTACTCGTCCAGGACATTTCATATTCATTATATATATCTCACATCATGCATGCACAGTCTCCTTGTACATAATATGTCATCTCAATTTTCCTATTATTGTTACCACATTAGTTCCCGATACTGCCAATCATATCGAACTTCTTATTTTAATGCCCTGCTAGTGCTATTACTACATTTTTCATATTCTTCTTTTATTGTCCCTTCGAGTACTCTTGCTAGTCCGCTTCTGATGGACTTTATTTTTTTTCAATATCTAGATTTGAAAGACGGTATAGAGAGTTGATCATAAATCACATTCTGGTTCAGTTGTTCTCCGGCGAGTTTAGTTTTTTTTTCTTGACTTGTCTTATTCAGATATGGTGGATGATATTGTTTATGATTCTGTGTTTCATATATGTGATTTTATCCCCGCGCTTCGTTGTATATGCATATATGTGTGCTATCCTGCTAGTTATTAATGAAATACACCTAGAGGGGGGAATAGGTGTAAGGCTAATCTAATGAACAATAATGCGGAATTAAAAACTTAATGCAACACACTTAGTGTAACCAACGAGTGTAACCGAATTCCCGGTGAAGGATTCTGGACTAACTCCTATGAATTTCTCTAAATAAGAGTTGAGGTGCTATATAAAGCTCTCTTGGTTGAACACAAGTATGGGGCACACACAAACAACACAAGCATGTATATGATATGACAATAAGATGCAATGCTCAAATGTAAGAGAGAGAGAGAGTTAGAGAAAGTGGATCAATCGCAAACACCAAGATATGTTTCGAAGTTCGAGCACACAGCTCTACGTCCCCGCCTTCACATAGAAGGATTTTCACTAACTCGTCCACACAGGACTTCCCACACCGGGAACCTCCACTGAGAATTTGGGTAAATATAATATGGAGCACACAACTCCTCTCTCCAACAAATACAACTCTATACTTAGAGGCAAGGCATAACTCAAATCACCTTTACACTTAGAGGGATAGGCACTTAGCCAAGCAATGATCAACCTCACACTTGAGGGATAGGGCTCAAAGACACACAAACACAATTACCTCACAGTTAAGGGATTCTAACACAATCTCCACCTCTCAATAGAGAGAGCCAAATACCACTTCCCCAATTATCTCACAGTTAAGGGATAACAACTCAATCACCTCTCACTAGAGGGATATCACAATGAATGAAAGGTTTACAACTTGGTGGTCTATCTTAACCACAAACCAAATCTTTTCTCACTAAACAAAGATCCTAATAGATAGGATAGATAGATAGCTCAAGTGTGAGAAATAAAGAGTTTGGAAATCAAAAACACAAAGAAAAACTCTTGGGAAAACTTCTAGAATGGATATAAAATGAAGATCAAAAATAATCCCAAAGACTTTTCCTTTTCTTGATTTTTCCAACCCTTTAAAACAAAATAAAGATGAAATCTTTTGGCTTAAAAACTCTTTTGAAAACTAGTGTTAAAACACTTGAAAAGATGAAAATTTTGCTCTCTAAAATTCTTATTAAAACACTACTCCAAATGGGGTATTTATAGCCCATTTAGAAATCTGCCGTTGGCAGCAGGTAGGGGCAATTTTGCCCTCCGGTCGACCGGGCGGTCGACCGGCCAACGGTCATATTTGTGACCGTTGAGCCTGGCGGTCGACCGGCTCGGTCGACCGAGACTGGTTACAGAGAGCAGAGCTCTCTGACGGTCGACCGACCCGGTCGATCGGGGCCATTTCCAGAGAGCAGAGCTCTCTAGATGGTCGGCCGTCCCGGTCGACCGGCCACCGGCCCAAAGCTGGCGTGCACGCTTGTGCACGTCGGTCGACCGCACCGGTCGACTGATTACTGAAATGGTCGACCGGTCCGGTCGACCGGCAGTAAGCCAGTCAGCTAATTTGAGACTTAAAAACTTAGGTTTTTATCTTATATAAAATCCCATAAAATCACATTAATTCCATAAAAATCAGTTCTTATTATATAAATACAAACATGTGTGACAAAAATTCAACACATATTTCAAACTTTTTGAACCATTTTTGTGACTTGAAAAATTTGCCTTAAACCAAAAACAGTATTTTCCGAAACTTTGATTCTTGTAATGGAAATTCAATTTTTTCAAAACACATGTAAATACAAAAACATGATATTTAAACAACTTTGAAGCATATAGTATATGGATAGAATCCAATATACATGAAAGGTATTATATCTATGTTTTTGACATTAAATCCAAAAATAAGTTTTGTTTTAAATACCAAAACTCCAAAACACATGATAGCTTGTCAAAATATGTTTTTCTAAATAGATGAAGTATAAATGTATATAGATCAAATCTAATGTACATTAAATCATGTAAACTTGTTTTGATTCTATCTATTCATGAAAACCAAGATCGGTTAAACCGAAAACCAAAACTAAAACATGAAACGTGTGTGTGTTGTGAACTTGAGCATATCACACTATCTACCTTTATACAAGATCTAAACTAAATCTTAACTAAACAAACTGAAGCCTTCTTGTAGAATGCCGTCTCCAAGTTGACTCGATCCAAACGCGATCCACCGAGCTTGACTTCAACCGAGTGCTAGATATGAACTTGACACTCGAGCTTTTGAATCACCATGTGAATGCTCCAAAACACCTTTGTTGAAGCTAATCACCTACTAATAACTTGATCAAATATCTGAAACTAAATATCACAAGATTATTAGTAAACTATAACTTCATGAGTTAATCATCATCAAAACTAGAGTGGAGGGCCTCTGGGCCAACAATCTCCCCCTTTTTGATGATGACAAAACTCATGGAGTTATATATGCATAGATTAAAGTTAAGCTTCATAGAAGCTCCCCTTAACTCATGCATAGCAATAAACAAGTAGATATGCAATAAATGCTCAACAATGCTCTTGATACCAATTGACATAGAGTGACATGTATGCACTAGATATCAATAGAAAAACACAATAAACAAAATAAATATGCATATAAAACGTGCTCTGATACTAATTGAAACAATGCTCTGATACTAATTGAAACATTTTGAACCAATTTAAATATCAAAACATGCATATCAAACATCAATATTTCTCCCCCTTTTTTTCAATCATCAACAAAGGGGTGCAAACAATAAAGGTCATAAAAAAATATTTTTCTCCTTTTTATATAAAGCAAAAAAAATAATATGATACCAACTGAAAAAAATATATCAATATAGCAGGGAGGTATACATCAAAACATCATGGGACCAATTCATGATACCAATTGAAAATAAACTAAACATTTTGAGGATACCAAACAAAAATTTTGATACCAAATTGAAAGATATAAACATATAGGTAATCTTGATTGAAAAAAATTTGTACCAATTGAAAATATTTTATATTTTTGATACCAATTGAAAAACATACACCAATCCTCTTTGGCAATATTCTTGATACGAATTGAAAATGAAACATACATCCAATTGAAATTATTATTTATTATCAATCGAAAAGATTTTTCATTAGGAGCATAGGATACCAATTAAACAAAAGAAATCACTATCATTTTTCAACATAAGAGTGGGAGTAAGATACCAATAGTAAACAAAACCAATTGAAAAATAAAATATGAATTTTCTCCTCCTTTATGAAATATCAAACAAAATGATGCATAAGCTTGTATAAGATGCCAATTGAAAAATAATCAATTGAAATATAATTGTCATAAAGGAATCAAGCTTAGCATAACCGAAATATGTGCTCAAAGATATAGAGATATAGTAAGCACAAATAAAACACATATATATGTACGGAAAAAATACCAATCGAAATTGATACTATTTGAAGTTTAAGCATACATATATAAAAAATATATAAGTATACAAAATGAATGTTAATTGTGATATCAATTGAAAAGATACAATGATACCAATTGAAAAGATACAATGATACCAATTGAAACTATAATGAGGATCAAATATATAACTCATACTCCCTACCACCCTATTCATACACATGTTTAAATTGATTTTCAATATGAGTGTACAAGGCATGGTCGCCCAACCAACCGCCCTTTGATGGTGGGGTTTTCAAAAATGAGTTTAAAGAATACCGCAACTAGATTAATGATAAACTTATAAACTAGTATGAAATCCTTCAAGTAAGGAATAAAACAAAATATATTTCATGAAAAAAAACATGTAAGTCACACGATCATCAACACTCAAAGCACATATCACACTCAAGAAGACAAAGTCATGAGAAAACAATAAGTAAAGAGTGTATAAGAGTTATGTGAAAAACATAATCATGAAAATAGGCAATAAGCTCAAGTATGAAATTCCTTAAAACATGAAAATCATTAAAACTAGAATCCTTCAAGGTATATATATGTTTTGTACAAACTAGAGTATACATACATATCCAAATATGAACGAGTCCACAAAAGTATATGCATGAAGGCAAGTGGCTCAAAGATGTATATGTATAACTAAGAGTTTAGACAAAATAGACATATACATGAAGTTTAACATAAACATGAAAACATGTCCAAAATAGAGAGAACAAGTCGAAATGTATTGAATCATCAAAACTAGGCTATACTAGTACATCTAATGGGTACAAATGAGCATTCAAGCACAAACATTATAAAAATCTATTTGTGGCTCACTAGTTGTACAAGTATATATCCAAGTTTTAATGAGAACTAACATCTAAACATGTAATCAAATCATGAAGTATAAAAACAAAACATATATCAACATGATCATTATGTAAATGCATATGCATTAGATCTATGATATACACAATAGCTAAACAAATGTGAGAACACAAAATATGGGTCCATATAAACATGGGTGATCTCAAATACTAATCATGCATATCATAAGTCTACTAATCATGATATTTAACATACTAATCATGAAACAAGACATGCTAAAAATCAACAATATAAAAAGCATGTAAACATAAATAGGAGTTTAGAAATCGTTACCAAAAACCATTAGGGCAAATCTCTAGGCTCCAAACCAAGGTGGTCCTCCCACCAAACTCTCCCTTGAAAGTGATGCATCCAAATAAGTCATCAATGAGCTCGGAACGCATCCACCTCAAGGTACCATCACTCTCACGTCAAGTGAGAGCCCATACCTACATCAAATAAAATAGGAGTGGTCTTTGGTACCTATACTCTTTTGGGTCCATGGGGGTTAGCTCCTTTCCTAACCTAAACAAATTTATTTGCTAAATTTTCATCATATACTTTATCATAACAAAACTTAGCAAGTTGGCCCTTACGTCCACAATGTATACATATGTACACATGAGCATACATTGTGTGATGAGTGAACGTGAGGAGCATGTGCATGCCGTGGTTTATGTGCATGCATAGGAGGAACTTGTTTCTTTCAAATATAGATTTGAAACGTGTGTGGTTCAAAGCACATTGGCTTAAAGTGGAGCCCAAACAATCAATGTTCCTCTTTAACAAATTTATATCATTATCAATGTTAGAAGAAGTGGAGCATGCAATAGGTAAGCTAGAATGTGAAGCTATACTAGCATGGCAAACATGTGAATCTAAATCATTTTTCAAAGAAGTGTTTTCATTAGACATCAAATCCAAATTATTTGAAATAGAAATAATTTTATTTTTCAAAGAATCATTTTCTTTTAAAACAAAGACAAGTTTTGAAGTTAAAGTCTCATTTTTCTTCAAAACGTTTTCACAATCATTTTTACTTTTCAAAATTTTATTTTCATTTAAAACAAGTTCAAGTTGGGTTTTCAAAGAGTCACACTCATTTGAAATCTCAACCTTCTCTTGTAAAGTCAAATCAAGTTTTGAACACAAATCCTTATTTTCTTCTTTTAGTCCAAAACTTTTCTTTTTCAAAAGATTATATTTTTCTAATAATTTTTCACAAACAATTGACAGTTCTTCATTTAAAGCATCAGCATCAATATGATCATCGCTAGAAGAACTAGCACTATCATCTAGTTGAGATTCTGAATATATCTCAAGGGAGTCATTCTCTTGGACCATGTAGCAACGTTGTTCGGATTCATCCTCACTAGATTCTTCCTCCACAATGTTTGGCGTTTGAAGCTCGGAGGAGTTCAACGTGTTCCACACTGCAAAGCGGAATCACAATGAGAAACTAAACATAAATATTCTAGCTTAAGTGTGCTTCTAAGTGCCTTAAGGGCATGTGCATTGGCCTCTATATGCTTGCTATTACCAAGATAGGATTTCTTGGTAGCAGTAAGGAAAACATGCAAACCTATGGTCTTGAGATACATACTCATCTTAATCTTCCATACGTCGATGTTAGAAACATCAAACATAGGAGGGGTTAAGCAATCCATGAGTGTGTGTAAACAATATAAGTGTACAAATGCAAAAACTAGATTAGCTAACCAAGATCACACTCCTAGGTGGTTAAACCTAATATCAGGAGCGTAGGCTCTGATACCAATTGAAATACACCTAGAGGGGGGATAGGTGTAAGGCTAATCTAATGAACAATAATGCGGAATTAAAAACTTAATGTAACACACTTAGTGTAACCAATGAGTGTAACCGAAATTCTGGTGAAGGGCTCTGGACTGACTCCTCTGAATTCCTCTAAATAAGAGTTGAGGTGCTATGTAAAGCTCTCTTGGTTGAACACAAGTATGGGGCACACACAAACAACACAAGCATGTATATGATATGACAATAAGATGCAATGCTCAAATGTAAGAGAGAGTTAGAGAAAGTGGATCAATCGCAAACACCAAGATATGTTTCGAGGTTCGAGCACACAGCTCTACGTCCCCGCCTTCACACAGAAGGATTTCCACTTACTCGTCCACACAGGACTTCCCACACAGGGAACCTCCATTGAGGATTTGGGTAAATACAATATGGAGTACACAACTCCTCTCTCCAACAAATACAACCTCTACACTTAGGGGCAAGGCACAACTCAAATCACCTCTACACTTAGAGGGATAGGCACTTAGCCAAACAATGATCAACCTCACACTTGAGGGATAGGGCTCAAAGTCACACAAACACAATCACCTCACACTTGAGGGATTCCAACACAATCTCCACCTCTCACTAGATGGAGCCAAATACCACTTCCACAATCACCTCACACTTGAGGGATAAAAACTCAATCACCTCTCACTAGAGGGATATCACAATGAATGGAAGGTTTACAACTTGGTGGTCTATCTCAACCACAAACCAAATCTTTTCTCAATAAACAAAGATCCTAATAGATAGGATAGATAGATAGCTCAAGTGTGAGAAATAAAGAGTTTGAAAATCAAAAACACAAAGAAAATCTCTTGGGAAAACTTCTAGAATGGATATAAAATGAAGATCAAAAACAATCCCAAAGACTTTTCTTTTTCTTGATTTTTCCAACCCTTTAAAATAAAATAAAGATGAAATCTTTTGGCTTAAAAACTCTTTTGAAAACTAGTGTTAAAACACTTGTAAAGATAGAAATTTTGCTCTCTAAAATTCTTATTAAAACACTACTCCAAATGGGGTATTTATAGCCCATTTAGAAATCTGCCCGTTGGCAGCAGGCAGGGGCAATTTTGCCCTCCGATCGACCGGGTGGTCGACTGGCCAATGGTCATTTTTTTGACCGTTGAGCCTGACGGTCGACCGGCTCGGTCGACCGAGACTGGTTACAGAGAGCAGAGCTCTCTGACGGTCGACCGACCCAGTCGACCGGGGCCATTTCAGAGAGCAGAGCTCTCTGAACGGTCGACCGTCCCGGTCGACCGGCCACCAGCCCAAAGCTGGCGTGCACGCTTGTGCATGTCGGTCGACCGTACCGATCGACCGACTACTGCAACGGTCGACCGGTCCGATCGACCGGCAGTAAGCCAGTCAGCTAATTTGGGACTTAAAAACTTAGGTTTTTATCTTATATAAAATCCCATAAAACCACATAAATTCCACAAAAATCAGTTCTTATTATATCTTTGAAATACAAACATGTGTGGCAAAAATTCAACACATATTTCAAACTTTTTGAACCATTTTTGTGACTTGGAAATTTGCCTTAAACCAAAAATGGTATTTTTCAAAACTTGGATTCTTGAAATGGAAATCTGATTTTTTCAAAACACATGTAAATACAAAAACATGATATTTAAACAACTTTGAAGCATATAGTATATGGATAGAATCCATTATACATGAAAGGTATTATATCTATGTTTTTGACATTAAATCCAAAATAAGTTTTGTTTTAAATACCAAAACTCCAAAACACATGAATAGCTTGTCAAAATAAGTTTTTCTAAATAGATGAAGCATAGATGTATATATATCAAATCTAATATACATTAAATCATGTAAACTTGTTTTGATTCTATCTATTCATGAAAACCAAGATCGGTTAAACTGAAAACCAAAACTAAAACATGAAACGTGTGTGTGTTGTGAACTTGAGCATATCACTCTATCTACCTTTACACATGATCTAAACTAAATCTTAACTAAACAAACTGAAGCCTTCTTGTAGAATGTCGTCTCCAAATTGACTCGATCCAAACGCGATCCACCAAGCTTGACTTCAACCGAGTGCTAGATATGAACTTGACGCTCGAGCTCTTGAATCACCATGTGAAAGCTCCAAAATACTTTTGTTGAAGCTAATCACCTACTAATAACTTGATCAAATATCTGAAACTAAATATCACAAGATTATTAGTAAACTATAACTTCATGAGTTAATCATCATCAAAACTAGAGTGGAAGGCCTCTGGGCCAACAATTAACAGCCTAAGGTACTCATAGAAGAGATTTCACTCTTCGTGAGTATCAGCTGGCCATCATCACATACCTGTATTTCATATTTTGGGAAGCAGGATGGGACACAATAGGAGACTGACCTAAGAAGGAAGTTGACTAGATTTGACTCTTCCCAAATCGGTCTTAAAGGTCGGGGATTGAGAGGCGAAACCTTAAAGGCTAGTGGTTTGGCTTAATTAGGCCCGTCACTTTTAAGTGCGGTAGTCAGATTCTGCAATATACCCCATGGATAGTCTTATGAGCTAGGAGTCATCTGGGTCTAAGGTTTATCCTAACTTAGCTAAATTTTCTTTGTTTACTTGTTTGTTTGTTTTTGTTTTTGTTTTTGTTTTTGTTTTTGTTTTTGTTTTTAATAACTTGGTGATATGTATTATAATCACAATTATTCATATGCATATAGTGATCAATACTTCACCCTGATTTCTTTTGACTCAGATATTACCAACCCGGTATATCATAACTTTAACAAACCAAGTATGCCGAATTGGTCTTATCCGAATCAATATATGCCCCAGTCCCAATATTATGAACAAGACAGGAACAATTATCACCACTCTTCATAAAGTTAGTGGGGATACAACTACCTTGAGTCATAAGGTCAATCACCTTACTAATATCCAGCTTCGTATACTCTTTTTTTCGAACAACTGATAGAAGAACTAATTAACTGGGAAGAGAGGATGGAAGCCTTAGAAAAGCTCAAGTGACAAATCTAAAAAATCCAACAAAATCACAGTCCCATTAAGATTTTCAAATCTAAGATCCTTACTCTATTTTTCAAGTCCTGCCACAAGAAAAAGAACCTATGGACTTAGATAGGAGTATCAAAAACTTGATTCAATTCGAAAAAGATTTTATCCAATTAATCAATAGGCTAGAAGCACAAATGAGTCGTTTGATCAACAGAGTAAATGATCGGAATGAGAAAACTCTACCTAACATATTTTTGACCATTCCCGATTGCCCTAGCCATTATGATAGGAACGAAGAATCATGGTGTCTTGGAGACCTTAACCAAGATTCAAATTCATCACACAAACTTCAATTTGACCAATTTCAAACGTTGGACAAATTGGTAAATTTTGCATTCAATGAGATTGAACTTGAATGTGAATGTGACCTCGATTCCCAACCTTGTGATTCAGTTTCCATTTTCGAGTCTATATTGACTCCAGTATCCATACACAATTTGGATCAATTTCTCGAGTCAACATTTATTCCCATACCTATAGATCTAGAAATTGAATCACCAATTTTGGATAGCCACATTCCATTGATAGGAAAAGAATTTGAATTTCATTTCTTTGATTTGGACCCAACTATTGAACCAATACCAACTCTAAAAGCTACATTTGATTTTCCCGAGTTAGTAACGGTTCCCGAACCTATCACTCTTGAGCCCAAGTTAACCATTCCACTAAGTAACATTCTTTTGTTGGACATAGGTATAGACTATAATGACTCCGTGATGATTTCTCAAGATTGGTCATATGATGGGGATAATTTCATGAGAGGATCTTGCATGACCCAATTCATATTGGGGATTGTAAATATATAAATAGAAAAGAGGTCAATAAAGGTAAGTATCATGAACCACCACATTATCTTGATTGGGTAGCAATGTTTAGTCCAATCCAACCACCACCAAAACTATGACCTTGAGATACATTTTTCTCCCTTTCTTCCTTTTCAGGCATTTATGCATTCATTCTTACATTAAGGACAATGCACGAGATAGGTGTGGGGGAGGGTTCTAACATAACATAGTTTTTTTTATTTAAAAATATATATATAACATTTTCTTTGCTTTTAAAAATTTTTGAAAAGAGAAAAAATATTTTGACCTATTTTTTAGGAAATGAAGTTAATTTTAAGGATTAGGACAATCATAATTAGGGTTTCTTATACTTGGTCAAAATAAGATTATTTGTTTGATTTCTAGGGTTAGGAAGAAAATTTGAAAAAATAATTTAGTCCTGAGTTTTATCTTGATGAAATATGCATACTTTATACACTTGCACACTTGGGCTTCAAAAACAAAAAATTCTTATGCCTTATAAAAAAAGAAAGAAAAAGAAACAGAAAAAGAAAAATATATATATCAAAAATTCTCTGATTAAGCTGGGTATTTGTGCCTCACAAAATATAAGTATTCACACAAAAAAGTGGTCCATATAATAAATTAAATTCTTAGTTTTATGGCCTTGTTTGCTCGGGTCCTTAAGTCCTTAGGGTGTTTTCTAACCCGGTGCCCTAAGACCATTCAGTTTGGGAGTCACCGACTAAAGGCTCGTTACATGGGTAGATTAGAAAGCCTAATAGAACTAAGGAATAGTACCAAAAATAAGACATAAGAGTTAGAGTAAAAGAATCCCTAGTCAAAATTTCACTGTCACAAAAATGCTTATGACTTAGGGTAAAATAATAAACTAGATGAGAATAAACAGTTTGACTCCTTACCTTGATTGATAGCGAGTTTTTGATTAGGGACTAAGTTTAAGAATGACAAATTCGGTTTTCCTATAAGTTATAGATTACTTGAACTTTTACAATAATACTTCAAATATTTCTCTCTTTTTCAAAATGCTTTTCAAAAATACTAACACTTTATTTCTTTTTCTTTTTGAATTTTGTGGGTGTAATCAATTGAAAACTCTCACGAGACAAAAATCATTCTCTAAGGGTAACCTAGAAGTTTAACGGCTTGTTGCATATGCTAAGTGCAAGCATGATTCCTACGAAAGTGAGTTAGACTAGGTTAGCTCTGTTTTACTTTTTATTTGTTTTACTCGAGGACGAGCAAAAAATAGGTGTAGGGGTGTGAATGGTCACTGATATTACACATTCATTGTTACATTCTCATATTTTATCTTAAATACTATTTAATCATTTTTATCATTTAATTTGTGTAGGCCTTTACTAAAGGAGATGGAAGAGAAAATGAGCCCTAAAGCCCATTGAAATTCAGACTAAATTAAAATCAAGGATTAGAACAATGTTCAGCTGAAGATTAGAACAAATTAGAGAGTTAACACCAAATGAAAATCGGATAAATTTTAATTTTTATGAATCGATTTCAGTTGGTGAAGATTAACAGTGATATCATCAAATCCGAAAACCAAACAAAGAAATCAGTTGGATAAAAGGATGAAACAACATATCAGAGAGTTTTGCTCCCTGGATGTGGCCACCTGGGCACATCCATGCCACGGATCCGTGACAAAAGCGGTGGATCTATGGCAATGTTGAAGGATAAGGGGGAGTGTTTGCTCCCCCTATCTTCTTACTCCTGACCTTTTCCATTTTTTCTTATAAAAGCAGCATTTTATGAAGGCCATAGAGCACCACTCCAACAAAGAGAGCTTGCTAGATTTTTTACTTTAGTTTAGTTTAAGATTTTATTTTTTAATGTAATTTATAGATTTATTTATGTAACCTAGAAGAGAGGAGTTTCATGAGAGAATGAGAGTGAAGCTTGTACTAAGAGTGACACTGGTGTAAGTATTCTTCTTCTTTCATTTTAACTTGATTGAATCTAAAGTTACATTTTGTTTATGTTTTATATTCTTCTTCTTCTTTTCTTCTTTTTGATTTTGATGATAATCCAAGGGAATCGAATAGCATTAGTATTGCCTTGCCTTTATGAGTGCCACTGATAGTTTATGACGATGGATTCCTCCTTAAAGTATGTATCATTTAATGCTTGCTCACTGAAGTTCTTGATGATGTAATGTAAATGGAGCACTGAGTTCAATCTTATGGGTTATACGTTGATCGACTCCAAATCAAGGTAAATGTGATGACGATCCAAGGTAAGTCATCAATCAAAAGAGGTAAGTAAGTAGTTTTTTTTAGGTATCTTTCTTTCTTTCAATTCAATAGTTTAGATCACTTCCAATCACTAACTCTCTTTTCTTTACTCTTTTTATTTCTTTGTTCACGTAGTTTTTCATTTTTCACAATCACCATCTTCTCCTGTCTACCACTTTCTCCAACTTAAGATAGCCTTTATTCTCTTTCCTTCTTAAAGAACATAGAAGAACTTTTAACCAATTTTTGTAACTTAAAAGAAACTTACTAAAAGTTTCTCATGCAGTCCCTCCTTGTGGATCACGACCCGCATAGCCACTTGCTATTACGGTAGAATTGAGAATGTAGCACTCTTCTAAAATTCTATATTTTTTTGTTCAGGTCTAATTCAATTACCAATGGAAGTCTGGTCGGCGCGTGACCACTTTATTCCATTGACGATGCGAGTGATTGAGTCTTCATGTCTTCTGCTTAAGGATTTTCTTCTCACCTGATTCCAAAAATTCTTTGTGAAACAAAGATCGTGAGGGTATTAGCACCCTGAAAGAGAAGCAAAGTTTTCTAAAGGAGCTTGGAAGCTTAGAGAATAATTTCTCTAAAAAGATCAGCTAGAAATCTCTTCCAAAATCTTTAGCCACCCCTCTAACCTGCCTAGCAATGGGCTACTTAATGGCTTTATGGGGTGTAACAATGCCTCTTAAAAATCAACATATAGATTTAGTCAATCTAGCTTCGTACCAAGCTAAAGTAGCTTCGTTGCGAAGCTAGACGTGGCTTGAGCAAAGTTGGAAACTCTTGCGCGAAGTTGATCAGCCAGCTGGCTTCGAGTTTGTTGCACCAATCCCTTAATTTGCTCCAACTAGTTGAGAGATTTTTCTTGATCCTATCAACTGATTGAAGAATCTCCCTTGATCTTCTCAACTGATTTAAGGGTCAAGAGATCATGGCAATTAACTGTAATTTTAATTGTAACCATGTTGATCTTGTGTTGAGATTCAAATGATCAAAAGTGATCATAAAAGCTCATAGCGAAGCTAAAAAGAGAGATTCATGCAAAGCTAAACCCACAACAGAGCTATAAAGAGAGCTTCATGCGAATCTAAGCCCACAACAGAGCTACAAAACTTGCAACGAAGCTGATATTGAGCTCTGAACAGAGCTATGCAAAGATTCAAGCAAGGCTATAGGATGAACTCTCAGCGGAGCTAGAAGATGTCTCTAAATAGAGCTATGAAGATTTTCATATGAAGCTAGGAGATAAGTCCACAGCAGAGTTATCGATTGAGTTTGTAGCGAATCTAGGTGTTAGCTTCTTGGGCTTTCTTCAGAAGACAACAATTGGCTCTTTGTCTGCTTAACTAGATCAGTAGAGTCCAAATCACCGTCTTGTCCATTAGGGATGGACAGGTTTTCAGCCTGTCTGACTTGTCTTTCAGAAGTGTCGACAAGTTTAGACATCGTTCGGACCGGTTGAAGTGCTATCTAGGAGTTCATCTTTTTGGAATGTCAACAAACATCAACGCCTCAAATTGGGACATGTACTCAGTGATAATGGAGATGTTTTGCCTAAGGTTAAGAAATTGATCTAACAAATCATCCATGTAGTAAACTGGAACATATTTTTCTTCAGTATATCTCTCATTTAATCCAATGATAAAATTGGTAGATGATGTCTAAGGTCAACATCACCCATAATTGTTTTTCAAAAATATTTTGTATTGCCCACTAATTTTATCCTAGTCAAACTAATATGGTGGCATCAGACATATCGTACTACTAATAATATTCATTTATCTTATCCAATCAATCTAGAAAGGCAGCGAACTCTAACCTACCATCAAATTAGGGAGCATCAACATCTGTATGATTGTTTATGGGTGTGTCATGGTGAAGCTAAAAGTTTGGTTGTCTACCTTGAGGTGCTATGGGCCTTGTGTATTGTGTTGGACGAGGTTGAAAAACATGACCATTGGCAGCATAAGTGTCAAGTATCAGTATCAACTGCAGGATGAGAAGTTAGATGTGCCTATATGTACTGGACCAGATGGGGTGGGTAATAATCTAAAAGTAGTGGTCTGAACTACATTAGAAAAGATGGGTTGAACATTATTTTGTCAGATAATAGGTGCATGATTGAATTATTCTTTTTTGAATTGCCACACTTTTGTATAGAGTCCTGAATGAGATTGTTCACTTTTGCAGCAAGGGGTTCGAGGGCAGCAGTAATTAAGTTAAGTTTAGTGCCTTTTTAGTTTTGATGTTTCTCAGATTTGGTTTGATGGTGTTCTTGTTGAAGTTATGGAGCCTGATTGCCGACCTTGATAGAGGACATCCCTTCAAGAAGTATTACAGTGAAAGACCTGTGAGGCCTGGTTGCAGTAGGACTTGGGAGGACAGGAACTCCATCCTTGGTGACTCGGAGGTGATGCCTCAAGAAGAGTCTCCCAAGGACTTGACCACCTTATTAACTCCCCGAGTAAAGGCATACTACTGTGAATGTGGTCGAGCTTAGAGTTTCAGATGGTGGCTTGTTCAAGTGCCCAGAGGAGCACTAAAAGTATCGAGAGGAGCACCCCGAGTGACAGAGCAGAGGAACATTCTCGAGTCGCAGTGAGACACAGCGAATGCGGTCCAGCCTAAAAGCTTCGCGATACAAGAAACTCAAACCATGTGTCAAGAGAAGTTTATGGATGACACAACTTGTAACCCTATCTATAAATGGAGATGTGCAGTAATTCGGATTTAAATGAAGCAGTGAGAGCTATAGTAAAAAGTGCCTATGAGGTTTTCTTCTTCTCCCTTTAATCTCTCGATAATAGTGAATTTGTGAGCGACTCCATGATCTTTCCCTGTTTGGATTTCCACATAAATTCTAGTGTCTTCGTGTGTGGTCTTGTTATATATCTGTGATCTTGTGCAACATTTCAGATCTGATCTGTTCTTGTTCATCGCCATCGTTAAAGCCCTTGCCTCAATAATTGGTCTCGGAGCCTTTGGTTTGAGATGGATAATGAAGGAAAGATTAGAGTCGAAAGATTCAGTTGCATGAACTTCGAGTTTGAAAGATGTAGTTCGAAGACTACCTATACCAGAAAGATCCCTATCTTGATCTCAGCGGAAAAGCCCATAAGCCAAAGGAGATATCTGATGATGAGTGGGAGATTCTAAATCAGAAAATCCTAGGGCTGGTCTGAATTTCCCTGGCATTGATGGTTTCCTTCAACATCTCCAGGGAAAAGACAACCAAAGACTTAATGGGGCACTATCGAAGATGTATGGGAAACCATCAACTTCAAACAAGGTATTCTTGATGAAAAGTTATTCAATCTAAAGATGGCTGACAGTGGAAACATTGTTGGGCATCTCAACAAATTTAACACGCTAACTAGCCAGTTGGAATCAGCTAAAATCAGTTTCAAAGACAAAATCAGAGCATTGGTTCTGTTGTTCAGTCTGCCAGAGTCCTAGAACTGTCTCGTAATGGTGGTGACCAATTTTTGTAGGATAGGTACCTTAAAGTTGGATGATGTGGTCAGTGTACTTCTTAGCGAAGAGATGCAGGGGAAGTCTTCAGGGTCAGCTGAGACATCAAGGAGTGCCCAGAGTATCGATCGGAGAAGGACGTCTGAAAAAGAAAAAGAATGGAGGTCGAAATCAAAATCAGGGAAAGGTACATCCAAGTCCAGCAGTGCGGAATGTTGGCAATGTGGTAAGATTGGGCATATTCAGAAGGACTGTATGTAGAATGAAGGAGAAGATAAAAGCAAGGAGAAGGATTTTGCGTATATCACAGAGAGTGATGGATTCGATGCCTTGATTCTCTCCATAGCTGAGTCCAGCGTGTCATGGGTGATTGACTCCGACGCCTCTTTTCACGCCACTTTTCGACAAGATATCTTTTAAAACTATAAGAAAGGTGGACTTGGAAAGATGTACTTGAGAGATGATGAACCATATGACATAGTCAGGAAAGGCTATATAGTGATTTGCCTCTCTAATAGCTCAAATATCAGTTATGTACCAAAGCTGAAGAGAAACCTAATTTCTGTCGGACAACTTGCGGATGGAAGGATGAAGACCACCTTCGATGGTGATGTATGCAAGATCACCAAGGATGCCATAATGATGGCCCACAGGAAAAAGGAAGTACCCTCTATATGATGTTGGGTTCCGTGCATTAATTTCAGTTGCTTCATCGGAAGCAGATGTCGGGGTGTGGCATTTGAGACTTAGGCATATGAGCGAGAAGGGAATGAAAGTGATGCTCTTCAAGGATAAGCTGCCGGTGTTGAAGTCTGTTGGTCTAGACTTCTATGAAAACTGCATCTACGAGAAGCAGATGCGAGTCAGTTTCTTAACAGTGAGAAAGACACCTAAGGCAGAGAAGTTGGAGTTAGTGCATACTGACAGGCTTCAGTTCTCTCTTTTAGAGGCTTATTGTATTTTGTGACCTTCATCGATGATTCTAGTAGGAAAGTCTAGTTATATATCTTGAAATTCAAGTCAAATGTGTTCGAGGTGTCAAAAAAATGGCTAGCCCAGGCCGAGAATGAATCAAGCTAGAGCTTAAGTGCTTGAAATCTGATAATAGAGGCAAATATTGTGATGGCAGATTTGAAGAGTTTAGTGCAAGTTGGAGAATCCGAAGAGTGAAGACAGTTCCAGAAAACTCTCATCAAAATGGAGTGGCAGAGTGCGTGAATAGGACTATTCTGGAGCGTGCCCAGAGCATGCGGATACATGTTAGTTTGCCCAAGCAGTTTTGGGCATATGTAGTTAATATAGCGGTGTATGTAATCAACAGAGGGCCCTCAGCGTCTCTGAACTTTTGGAATCCCGAGGAGACATGGACCAGCAAAGAGGTAAACCTGAATTGTCTGCGTACATTTGGTTTTATCTCTTATGTTCATATTGAACTAAGTGATAGGAGGAAGTTAGACCCAAAATGTAGGAGATGCATCTTCATTAGATATGTACGGCTATAGGTTCTGGGATCCTGAGAACCGCAAAATCCTTAGGTACAAGGATGTGATTTTCAACGAGTAGAAGACATACAAAGACTTGCATACGGAGAAGACACCTCTGAGGATGATCCCGGGTTGCACCACGGAGCACTCCTGAGTAGCAAGCTATTGCGGACTCGGAGTTCATTGAACTTAAAGTTGCTCCCGTGAACAAAGTCCAGAATATTTCTGAGGGGAATATGAAATTCCGAGTAGCGCCTCTGACTCTCCAAGCTGAGCCGAGACGCTCAACCAGGTAAACAAAGGCTCAAGAAAGATATTCTCCTACCTTACTATCTATTATTGACTAACAGTGGTGAGCTTGAGTGTTACGAGGAGGCTTTACAGGTAAAAGCTAACAATGTGATTTTCAATGAACAGAAGACATATAAAGACTTGCAGATGGAGAGGAGCACCTCGAAAGATGATCCTGGGGGTGGCACCCAACCAGCAAGGTGTTGGGGATTCAGAGTTTGTCAAACTTGAAGATGCTCTTGTGAACAAAGCGCAGAATATTACCGAGGTGAATATGGAATCTCAAGTAGTGCCTCTGACCTCCAAGCTGAGCTGAGGCGCTCAACCAGACAAATGCAAGCTCTAGAAAGATATTCTCCTGTCTTACACTATCTATTATCGACTGATAATGGTGAGCCTGAGTGTTATGAGGAGGCTTTAACGGTGGAACCTAGGGCTGAGTGGGAGCTTGTTATGGATGATGAGATAGCGTCTCTCATGAAGAACCAAAAATGGGATTTGATGAACTGTCAGAGAGCAAGCACGCCCTGCATAACAAGTGAGTCTACTGGCTGAAGGAGGAGAATGATGGGACTAGGAGGTATAAGCAAGTCTAGTTATGATGGGCTTTTAGAAGTGAGAAGGTATTGATTTCAACTCTCCTGTTGTGAAACATACTACATTATATCTGTACTCAGTATTGTAGGAGCGGAGAATTTACATCTGAAATGGTTGGATGTTAAGACTGCGTTCCTCTATGAAGATTTGGAGGACATTTACATGTTGCATCCATAGGGGTATATCATGCCTGGGAAGGAGCAGTTGGTCTGCAAATTAAAGAAAAGTCTTTATGGCTTGAAACAGGCTCTGAGGCAGTGGTATCTGAAGTTTGACAGATTCATGGTGAGTTGTGGTTTCACAAAATTGGAGGCTAATTATTGCTTCTATCCTAGGTGGTTCAAGAATTCTTATATTATGCTACTGTTGTATGTAGATGATATGCTTGTTATTGGGTCCAGCATGAAGAAGATTGTGAATCCCAAGGCCAGGTTAACAAAAAAATTCTCAATGAAGGACTTAGATCCTTCAATAAAAATTCTAGAAATGAGGATCAACAGAGAGAGAAAAGAGACTATTGAAAGTATCACATGCCGATTACATGAAGAAGAAGTTCAACGTGTGATGCAGGAAGCGGGAAAGATGAACGATGCCGGCTAGATCTTGTTCTAGCACTCACGACCCTGAAGACTTTCAGGTAAAAATTATGCTCGAATCCGCGAACACGATGCTTGAATCTATAAGTTATTTACTCAAATCCACGAGCAAGAGATAACAACTCAAATCCATGAGCAATTTGGAGAGAAATCTTAATTTTATAAATCAATATTCGATGATAAAAATAGAGAATACAAAAGGCCAATTTATAGGCTTATAATAAGTCCTATTCTATCTGTAAAAACTAAATTCAAATAAAAAAAGAAAGTTCAAAAATAAAGAAAGTAAAAAATCTACTAGAATCTAAATTTGAAACTTAAAATAGAATCCTAAGCAAACTCAGATACTCTATTATGTAAAAGGAATGTCGACAACTGAAGGGTGTTGTCGACAACCAAGGAAAAAGCTGACAGTCCAAAAGAAGGTTGTGGGCAGGTCAGGTTATTTTGGCCTACTGTTTGTCTAGTCTTATTCATTGGTTTCCAACATCAGTCCTTCCCTCCTCAAAAAAACTTGCCCTCGAGTTCATATCACTTTGACTGCACCGGGATACAGTTGAAAGCGCTCTTTTCTTTGTATATCTTATAGTTGGTGGAATTGATCTCAAGATAATTCTTTTGTCCTTCCAATTAAACACATATATATTCCCTCTTCCCTTGTAGGTAGCATCGATGTCATATCCACAATCTTGTCAAAAGAATTTGGCACTTATCCATGTCAATAACAACACATGCAACAGAATCTTGATAGAACTTTTCAATAGAAATAGGAACAAAATATAAATCCTTTACCTTGATAAATGAGCCTTTCTTGATCCACCCATTGTCGTAGATATGATGATGCGTCTTTGTTTCTATCTTCAAGTGATCCACAAGTGCTTTATAGACGATGTTCTCACAGATTTCATTATCATGATAAGATTGCAGATATTATCCTTGACCAAACACTTTGAATAGAAGATTTGAGGTCTCTGTATAGTGTTGGGGATCTTCTAGATACAAAGCACTTTCTGAATAACACAAGTGATGAGCTTACCATGTTCTTCAATGAAATCAGAATCATCCAGCTGGCCTCTATTAACGCATCGTCTTCTTCTCATAGTCTGCCATATTTACTTGTTCTCTCTTCAGGCACTCATTAGACTTGTGTCTAGTTTCCTCATACATTTAACACTTGGCAATTCCAAGCTTGGAATAAGGATTATTTTGCTCTTGATGACTGTGGGGGTTGTTGTTGGTGTCAACATAGAAGCCTTGGTCATCAGTTATGTTAGTGGTTGATCAGCCTCAAGAAGATCGGCTAAACCCCATCGCTTTATGTGAGCTCTTCGATTGACAATTGACGCCTGAAAAGTGAAGCTCTTCTTTGTAGCTTCTCTATCATCATGGCTTTATTATGGGCCTCATCAATAGAGAACACATTGTGGACGACTACACGCTCTTGGATGGCATACCTTAACCTGTTGATGTACTTCATGAAAACACCTAGAGGGGGGGGTGAATAGGTATTAATGCTAATCTAATGATCTTTTTAAACAACTAAGTATAAATGATGCAAGCGGTCACTCAAAACAAGAAATTAAAGCCGAATTCCCCGTGAAGGGCTCTAGAACTTCTCCTCTGTGATTCCTCTAGATTATAAGTTGAGGTGCGCAATTGCTTTCTTGTTGAGATGAGTAAAGACCGAAAATGCAAGTCAATGAAATGTGAGAAATGATGAAGTGCAAACAAATAATATCACAGGTTAGGAATGTAAAACAATAGAGAGCAAAAAGGAAACCAATCGCAAACACAAGTAATTTGTTTCGAGGTTCAAGTCACTGCTCTACGTCCCCGCCTTCACCACTATGAAGGATTTTCACTAAATCCACAAAGAGAATTTCCACACGGGAACCTTTACACCTAAGGGGATTGCAAATGGTCTACACAAGATCGGAGTACCCAACTCCACCAAATCCAACCTCTACACAAGAGGGATCTCAACACAATGAAATACAAGTCACTTGGTGATCAAAAGACCACAAATCTCTCTTACAACTTCTTATAGAGTGGAGATGATTTTTGGCTCAAGAAGTAAAGTGAGAGAAAAATTTCAGTTGAAAAGAAGTAAAGAGAACTTGTAAACAACTGAAAAACTTTTACAAATGAAAGATCTTTGAAAATGAAAGCAAGTAAACTTTTCTTCTCTTTTGAAAACTTGAAACTTGGATATTTTTCTTGTGAAAAACAAATAACCAATGACCTCTATTTATAGGGAGTGAATACATATCATCCATAATTGATACTAGGTCATTAGGGTAGAGTTTAGCCACTAGGAACTCAGAAATAGGTATAGGAAGCATTAAAACAAACCAGAATTCAAGAAGTAGCCGTTGGGGCTTTTTGACGGCTGTCAGTCGACCGGGCCAGTCGACCGGCAGGCCACATGGCAAAAGAGCCGTTGGCTTCGGTCGACTGGTCCGATCGACCGTCAGCTAAACAAAGGAAAAATTTTTGAACTGTCGGTCGACCGGCCCGGTCGACCGACAAAACCCGAGAGTTAGGGTCTTGCAAGCGGTCGACCTCGACCGGCAGACGTGCACAGACGTGCACGCCTAAGGCCACAAGGCCCGGTCGACCGGACGGTCGACCGATTTGGCCTGAAATAGGTCCGATCGACCGCCCGGTCGACCGTAAGGCCTGAAACAGAATTTAAAGGAAGGAATTTTGAACTTTGAATAATTTTTGAAATATCTTTAAATGGTTTGAAGTTTAAGTAGGATGCTATAGGGGATGAAATACATGTTTTAAACTAGACGTAAAAATATGAAATATTTTGAGACATGTATATCAATCAAATATGCACCAAAACCAACAAATCCAAAAACTTGTATTTTGAAGAGTGTATTTTTGTGTGTGTGTTTTCTTGAGCACAACTATCATATCCTTACTCTTTAACATACTATTTCTTACAATGGTTCTAGATGACTACAATATCTTCAATATGGGCTTTTCCATAGGCAATGTTGAATAACTTGAAATCTTGATCTCGTATTGAGTCAACTTGAGTCAATCACAACCTTCTTTTAGGAAGAATACATCTTGAATCCTTAGAACCCTGAAACAAGCTTAAACACTTAAACAAGATTAGTACAAATAACTATATATGTTTTGTAATCATCAAAACTCTAAAACCGAGTGATTGTACCCTTGGGCCAACAATCTCCCCCTTTTTGATGATGACAAAACATATGAGTTATTTAACAAAAAAATTGGAAAAGGAGCTTGGAGGCTCCCCATCAAATCATGCTATATATATGAATGGATATATATATGACTGGATATATATATATATATATATATATATATATATATATATATATATATATATATATATATATATATATATATATATATATATATATATATATATATATATATATATATATATGAATGGATTGCATGAGAAAGAAAACATCAAGAGAAACAAGAAAAACAATAACTCAAAACAATAACTCAAAACAATAACCTTTTCTCCCCCTTTTTGTCATGCATCAAAAAGGGTAATAAAAAAAACATTGTTTGAAAAAAAAATTCATGAATCCATAACACAAACATTCAATTCACCACAAATAAAAAAAATCTATTATAGTCTAGTGGTTTTGTAAAAATATCGGCAAGTTAAAAATCAGTAGAAACATAATCAATTTCAATATCACCTTTCTTACAATGATCTCTAAGAAAGTGATAACGAATATCAACGTACTTAGTCTTACTATGTTGATTTGCATTTTTAGTCATATGAATAGTACTAGTATTATCACAAAATATTTTAATATGATCATAATGCAAATCATAGTCAAGGAGAGTATGTTTCATCCAAAGGACTTGTGCACAACAAGCCCCCGCCGCAGCATACTCCGCCTCGGCGGTTGAGAAGGCTACCGAATTTTATTTCTTAGAAGACCATGAAACAAGACAATTACCGAGAAATTGACAAGTTCCACTTGTACTCTTCCTATCCACTCTGCAACCCGCATAGTCGGCATCCAAAAAACTCATCATGGAAAATTGTCCGGTCTTCGGATACCACAAACCCATTTGAATTGTGCCCTTAAGGTATCTAATAATGCGTTTTACCACAATCAAATGGGACTCTTTAGTGAGAAGTCACCTAGAGGGGGGGTGAATAGGTGACAATGCTAATCAAGGGCAAAATAAAAATTTGAAGCTACAACAATCACAAGATGAATGCTAGCAAGTAAGTATGACAGTGAATATGATGAGTAAATAATAAGAGCAAGCAATATAGAGTAAGAATTTGCAAGAATGTAAACCAATCGCAAACACAAAGATATGTTATCGAGGTTCGAGCACCCAGCTCTACTCCCCGCCTTCCCCAGAAGGATTCTAGCTACTTCCACTATCACAAAGAACAATTACAATGGAGTACCCAACTCCTACAATCTCAAGAACAAGTGATTTCCTTGGTAGTCAAAAGACCACAAACTCTCTCTTTCAAAAATCTCTTCCCTTACAAAAGGTCCTTAGAGAATAATGAGTAGAATTGAAGCTCTTTTTGTGTAAGGAAAAGAAATTGAAATCAGAGAAAAACTTTTGAAAACTCTTCAGAAAATTGAGAGAATTTAGCACAAAAACCAAGAACTTTGAAAGCCTTAATCTTTTGAATTTTTGCAAAGATTGTTGTTGTAACCAATCTCTCCCCAAACACCCCTATTTATAGGAGAGGGCTAGGGTTTAGGGATAAAACATATTTACTGAAGTTTAGGAGGTAATTAGATCAAAATATATCCTTAAACGGATTTTTAAACACAAAAGACAAAAATAAACAGCCCTTAAAAATCTGCCCGTTACTGTTCAAACGGTCGGATCGGTCGACCGGGCCGGTCGACCGGCAGTATAAAAATTTGACCGTTACAGGCTATCGGTCGACCGACCCGGTCGACTGATACAAACTGTGACAAAAATAAATATTCCGGTCGACCGCCCCGGTCGACCGACAGACGTGCACACGGATACGTGCAGCTGCCAGGACTTCGGTCGACTGGTCCGGTCGACCGGACCAGACTGACATAGGCTCGGTCGACCGGATCAGGTCAAAAAGCCAAAATGAAAAAGAAATCAAAGAGGATTTTGATTTTATCAAAAATACTTTTGAACAGGGATTAGTATAAAACACAAACATATATCAGTAGGCAAAATCTTGTATGCAAAATATTTTTGTATAATTTATAAGAAATTATTTTGGAATGAGCATGTGCGCAAAAACGTGTGTGATAGAGCTTCAAACCTATCCACTATTCTTTAACAAACTATAAACTGAAAAACAAATTACATGAAGACTTCTTGTGCTATCTTCAAGTCTTTGAGCCATCCAATGCCTTGCTAGTGCCTTCTCTTCTATGATCCTTCCTTGATGTGCAATTTGCCTTCCTTGCTTTGTGGAACTTAGAAGTTCTTGCAATAGCTAAGCGAATGGACTCTAAACATGGTACAAACCTGAAACTTATCTTAACAAACTTGTTAGTACCAAATAGCTCATATTTGGTTTGTCATCATCAAAACACAAAACAATTGGAGAGTGTAACCTCTTGGGCCAACAATCTCCCCCTTTTTGATGATGACAAAACAAATAGGCTATTAACAAAAATATAGGGTAGGAGAAAACTCCCCCTCAAATTATGCTATACTTAAAACACAAGAGTATGCTCTAGAAACCAATAATTGAAATGATGCACCAATTATTGAAACCAATTAAAACAAAAATTTCTCTTGATACCAAAAATACCAAAAATAACTAAAACACAAGAGTTTATTTAAAACACAAAAACTCATAAAAACAAAACAATAAAACATATAAATTCATATGGAACCAAGACCAAATGAACTTATTTTTGTCCATGTAAACTTATTCTCCCCCTTTTTGTCATACATCAAAAAGGGTTATGAAAAACATGTTTATTCAATAATACAAACATTAAGTTCTCCACAAATAAACGAAAATCTAGCAAAATCAAGAGGTTTAGTGAAAATATCGGCTAGTTGTAAATCCGTGGAAACATAATCAATATCTATATCACCTTTCTCAAAATGATCTCTAAGAAAGTGATATCTAATCTCAATGTGCTTGGTCTTACTATGTTGATTTGCATTTTTGGTCATGTGTATAGTACTAGTATTATCACAAAATATTTTTATATGATCAAAGTGCAAATCAAAATCAAGGAGAGTATGTTTCATCCAAAGGACTTGTGCACAACAAGCCCCCGCGGCAACATACTCCGCCTCGGCGGTTGAGAGAGCTACGGAATTTTGTTTCCTAGAGGACCATGAAACAAGACAATTACCAAGAAATTGACATGTCCCACTAGTACTCTTTCTATCTACTCTACAACCCGCATAATCGGCATCCGAATAACTAGTCATTGAAAAATCTATAGTTTTTGGATACCAAAGACCCATTCCAATTGTGCCCTTAATATAACGAATAATGCGTTTTACCGCAATAAGATGAGACTCTTTAGGACACGATTGAAATCTAGCACAAAGACACACACTAAACATGATATCCGGCCTACTTGCCGTCAAATATAAAAGACTTCCTATCATGCTTCTATATAATTTAATATCAACATTTTTACCTTGTTCGTCCTTATCAAGCTTGGTTGTAGTTGCCATTGGAGTGTTGCAAGCCTTTGATCCTTCAAGCCCAAACTTCTTTACTAGCTCCTTTGCGTACTTGGCTTGGTTAATGAAGGTTCCGTCTTGCAATTGCTTGATTTGGAGTCCAAGGAAGAAATTAAGCTCACCCATGGAAGACATTTCAAACTCTAGTTGCATTACCTTTTCAAAATCCTTGCACAAAAGCTCATTAGTAGATCCAAAAATTATATCATCAACATAAATTTGCACAATTAAAATATCATTCTCAACATGCTTAGTAAAAAGAGTTGTGTCTACTTTGCCTTTAATAAAATCATTTGAAATGAGAAAACTAGAAAGCCTTTCATACCAAGCTCTTGGAGCTTGTTTCAATCCATACAAAGCTTTATCAAGTTTAAAAACAAAATCGGGATGAACATGATCAATAAAACCGGGAGGTTGAGAAACATAAACTTCTTCATTAATAAAACCATTTAAAAATGCACTTTTTACATCCATTTGAAAAAGTTTAAAATTTTTAAAACATGCAAAAGCTAGTGTCATCCGTATGGCTTCAAGCCGTGCTACGGGTGCAAAGGTCTCCTCAAAGTCAATTCCCTCAACTTGAGTGTAACCTTGGGCCACTAACCTAGCTTTATTCTTAATGACATTTCCGGACTCATCCATCTTGTTTCTAAAGATCCACTTAGTACCAATTATTGGTCTATCGTGGGGCTTAGGAACAAGGTGCCAAACTTGGTTGCGCTCAAATTGCTTGAGTTCCTCTTGCATGGCAAGCAACCAATATGGGTCCGTCTCGGCTTTGAGAATGCCTTTGGGTTCAAAATGAGAAATAAAAGCAAAGTTACCACATATGTTATGGAGTTTGGAGCGCGTTGTGACTCCTTTAGATGCATCACCCAAGATGAGCTCCTTAGGATGATTTGTAGCGTATCTCCAAGCTTTAGGAAGCGGTTGAGTGCTTTCCTCCTTATCCTCTTGAACTTCACCAATAGGATCTAGCTTTTCTTCTTGAGCGGGTGAGTCCTTCAAGGATAGTCTCTCCATGTCTTCACCTAGTGGTTCAATCTCTACAACATTCTCAACAACCACATTAGATTCTTCAAATTTAACATGCATGGATTCTTCAATGGTTAGTGTAGATCTATTGAAAACTCTATATGCTTTGCTAGTAGAGGAATATCCAACAAAGATAGCCTCATAAGCCTTAGCATCAAATATACCCAAATTATCCTTAGTATTTAAAACAAAACACTTGCATCCAAAAACTTTAAAATATGCAACATTTGGTTTTCTAGAATGATACATTTCAAATGATGTTTTTGAAGAATTTTTGCATAAATAAATACGATTCGATATATAGCATGCGGTGTTTACGGCCTCGGCCCATAAATATTGAGGGAGGTCATATTCACTTATCATTGTCCTAGCCATCTCTTGAAGTGTTCTATTTTTCCTTTCTACAACTCCATTTTGTTGTGGAGTTCTAGGACAAGACGTTTCATGCTTAATTCCCTTTTCATCACAATAAGTCATGAAGAGTTGGTTAATAAACTCACCACCTCTATCACTTCTTATTCTCAAAATCGAAAAACCCTTTTCTTTTTCAACTCTTTTTCGAAAAATCTTAAAATGAGAAAAAGTTTGATCTTTATTTTGCAAAAAGAAAACCCAAGTAAAACGGGAGAAATCATCAACCAAAACAAATGCAAATCTACTTCCATTTAAACTTTTAGTTTTAGTTGGTCCAAAAAGATCCATATGAATTAATTCTAAAGGCCTAGTTGACATGATATCCTTGATTGGTTTAAAGGAAGACTTGGTTTGTTTCCCAAGTTGGCACGCACTACAAATGCGGTCTTTCTCAAAATCCAAGCAAGGTATACCCTTCACCAATTCCTTTGAATTAATCCTAGAGATATGGTCAAAAGATGCATGTCCTAATCTTTATGCCAAAGCCAAGAATTTTCATCAAAAGCATTTAAGCATTTAGTAGAACAATCTAAATTAAGCATGTCAATAATATAAACATTATTATCACGAAAACCGGTAAGAATACAAACATCGGATTTAACATCAAAAATCTTGCATGAGGAATCATCAAAAACAACTTTAAGTCCACGATCACAAAGTTGACTAATGCTAAGCAAATTATGTTTTAAACCATCTACTAAAACAACATTCTATATAATAGGAGATGAACCAATTTGAATATTACCGATATCGATGATGGTGCCTTTGGAATCATTCCCGAAGGTGACGGAGCCACCTTCCATGTACCTTGATAGGGTTGTGAAGTTGTTGATGTCCCATGTCATGTGTCTTGAACAACCACTATCAAGGTACCACCGCTCCCTACGTCTTGGAGCCTTGGTGTGTACCTACATCAAACATTTTAGGACTTGATTTTGGTACCCACATTTTCTTGGGTCCATGAGGGTTAGAGCCATTAACCCAAACAAGATTATTTGAACTATGCAATTTATCATAACAAAACTTAGCTAAATGTCCATGTTTACCACAATATGTGCATCTATATACTCTACCATATCTAAATGCATAATGAGTGTGTGATTTGTGAGCATGGGCATTGTGAGCATGAGAATTCTTAGCTTGTGAAGTGTTAGCATGTGAAGTGGGCTTCTTAGAAAACATGTTCTCAAGTTTCTTGGTATTAAAAGCACAATCATTTAACACTTTTTCAAAATCATTCATTTTGGATTTAAAAGAAGAGATTTCTTTTTCATCAATAATAGGAGATTTTGCCTTACAAGCACTCTTGTAGGCACAAAATTCTTTTTGCATGGAAATGAAATTAGAAGAAATGTCATCTTTTTCTTTCGAAACAATGGCAAGTTGATTTTTAAGAAAAGCAACTTCTTTTTGTAATTTTAAGCATTCAAGTTTCTTATTATCATAAGTTTCAGAAAGTTCTACAAATGCATGCACTAGAACTTCCTTACTTAGTTCATCATCTTCATCATCATGGGATTGAGGGGTTACCTTAGGTGTGTTTGCCATGAAACACATATTAGCTTGATCCACCTCCTCTTCGGACTCGCTTTCCGAATCCCATGTTGCTTTGTAGGCTTTCTTTTCCTCCGGCTTCTTTGGCTTGAAGGAGGAAGTCATTTTCTTCTTGAACTCCGGACAATCCGCCATGATATGTCCGGGTTTGCGGCAATTGTAGCATATGATCTTCCGCTCCTCTTTGCCTTCGAATTTTCTCCGGAAGTTGAACTTGTTCTTTCGGTACAACCTCTTGACATTTCGCACAAGTAGAGTTAGCTCCTCATCTTCTTCTTCGTCATCTTCATCGTCATCATTTGTGGAAGAGGTCTTGAAGGCTATGGATTTCTTCTTTGAAGTAGTAGCCTCATCTCTTGCTTTCTTCTCCATCTCATGGGTCTTTAGGTTCCCAATGAGACTAATGATGTCCATCTCGTCCTTGTCATTTAACTCCTTTAAGGTGGTGGCCTTGATCTCCCAAGATGGTGGAAGAGCCCGTATCACTTTGCGCACCTTTTGATCATTGGAGATGACGTCACCTAATGAAGAAAGATCATTTGTAATTTTAGTGAAACGAGTAATCATACAATCAATGGATTCTTCATCAAGCATTTTGAATGATTCATATTGAGACCTCAAGAGATCTATCTTAGCTCTCTTGACTTGTGAAGTCCCTTCATGTGTGACCAATAAGTGTTGCCATATCTCATAGGCGGATTGGCAATGAATTACCCGTGTAAGGTCATCCTCATTCAAGGCGGTTAAAAAGGGAGTTTTGGGCTTTTGAGTTAGCCTCATATTCTCTAAAGTTGAAGTCGGTCCAAGTGCTCTCATCTTCATTGGGGCTACATAGGGTTTGGTCAAAGACTTAGCCACTAAACTACCTAGTGATTGCAAAAAGATAGTCATCCTAACCTTCCAAATAGGGAAGTTGAGTCCATCAAATTTAGGTGGGGTTTTAATGTTGTCGGCCATGTTTACTAGTGTATGAATGTATGAATAGAAATGTTGATTAGCAATATTTTAAGGATCTCTCTATGGATGTTAAGCCAAACCTAGAGTCCAAGTTCTGATACCAATTGAGAAGTCACCTAGAGGGGGTGAATAGGTGACAATGCTAATCAAGGGCAAAATAAAAATTTGAAGCTACAACAATCACAAGATGAATGCTAGCAAGTAAGTATGACAATGAATATGATGAGTAAATAATAAGAGCAAGCAATATAGAGTAAGAATTTGCAAGAATGTAAACCAATCGCAAACACAAAGATATGTTATCGAGGTTCGAGCACCCAGCTCTACTCCCCGCCTTCCCCAGAAGGATTCTAGCTACTTCCACTATCACAAAGAACAATTACAATGGAGTACCCAACTCCTACAATCTCAAGAACAAGTGATTTCCTTGGTAGTCAAAAGACCACAAACTCTCTCTTTCAAAAATCTCTTCCCTTACAAAAGGTCCTTAGAGAATAATGAGTAGAATTGAAGCTCTTTTTGTGTAAGGAAAAGAAATTGAAATCAGAGAAAAACTTTTGAAAACTCTTCAGAAAATTGAGAGAATTTAGCACAAAAACCAAGAACTTTGAAAGCCTTAATCTTTTGAATTTTTGCAAAGATTGTTGTTGTAACCAATCTCTCCCCAAACACCCCTATTTATAGGAGAGGGCTAGGGTTTAGGGATAAAACATATTTACTGAAGTTTAGGAGGTAATTAGATCAAAATATATCCTTAAACGGATTTTTAAACACAAAAGACAAAAATAAACAGCCCTTAAAAATCTGCCCGTTACTGTTCAAACGGTCGGATCGGTCGACCGGGCCGGTCGACCGGCAGTATAAAAATTTGACCGTTACAGGCTATCGGTCGACCGACCCGGTCGACTGATACAAACTGTGACAAAAATAAATATTCCGGTCGACCGCCCCGGTCGACCGACAGACGTGCACACGGATACGTGCAGCTGCCAGGACTTCGGTCGACTGGTCCGGTCGACCGGACCAGACTGACATAGGCTCGGTCGACCGACCCGATCGACCGGATCAGGTCAAAAAGCCAAAATGAAAAAGAAATAAAAGAGGATTTTGATTTTATCAAAAATACTTTTGAACAGGATTAGTATAAAACACAAACATATATCTGTAGGCAAAATCTTGTATGCAAAATATTTTTGTATAATTATAAGAAATTATTTTGGAATGAGCATGTGCGCAAAAACGTGTGTGATAGAGCTTCAAACCTATCTACTATTCTTTAACAAACTATAAACTGAAAAACAAATTACATGAAGACTTCTTGTGCTATCTTCAAGTCTTTGAGCCATCCAATGCCTTGCTAGTGCCTTCTCTTCTATGATCCTTCCTTGATGTGCAATTTGCCTTCCTTGCTTGTGGAACTTAGAAGTTCTTGCAATAGCTAAGCGAATGGACTCTAAACATGGTACAAACCTGAAACTTATCTTAACAAACTTGTTAGTACCAAATAGCTCATATTTGGTTTGTCATCATCAAAACACAAAACAATTGGAGAGTGTAACCTCTTGGGCCAACATTTAGGACACGATTGAAATTGAGCACAAAGACATACACAAAACATAATGTCTGGCCTACTAGCCATTAAATACAACAAACTACCAATCATGCTATGATAGAGTTTAATGTCTACATTTATACCTTGTTCATCCTTGTCAAGCTTTATGGTGGTAGCCATGGGAGTTTTGCTTGTCTTAGCCCCTTCAAGCCCAAATTTCTTGATAAGTTCCTTCGTGTACTTGGCTTGATTGATGAAAATCTCATCCTTCCTTTATTTGATTTGGAGACCAAGGAAGTAGTTAAGCTCGCCCATCATAGACATCTCAAATTCCTCCTTCATGCATGATTCAAAAGCTTTGCAAAGATTTTCATTAGTAGAGCCAAATATGATATCATCAACATATATTTGAACTACAAGCATATCATTTTCAACATGTTTGGTAAACAAAGTAGTATCTATTTTTCCTTTAGTAAAACCATTTGAAATAAGAAATGAAGAAAGCCTTTCATACCAAGCCCTAGGGCTTGTTTTAAACCATAAAGAGCTTTGTCTAGTTTGAAAACAAAACGGATGTGTAGGATCAACAAACCCGGGGAGTTGTTCAACATACATTTCCTCTTCAATAAATCCATTAAGAAAGCACTTTTTACATCCATTTGAAAAAGTTTAAAATCTTTATATGAAGCAAATGCAAGTGTCATCTGTATGGCTTCAAGCCGTGCTACGGGTGCAAAAGTTTCCTCAAAATCGATACCTTCGACTTGAGTGTAACCTGGGCCACTAACCTAGCTTTATTCCTAACAACATTGCCCGACTCATCCAACTTGTTCCTAAAAATCCATTTAGTACCAATTGTTGGTCTATCATGGGGTCTAGGAACAAGATGCCAAACTTGGTTGCGCTCAAATTGATTGAGTTCCTCTTGCATAGCAAGCAACCAATATGAGTTGCCCTCGGCTTCGAGGATGTTCTTTGGTTCAAAATGAGAAATAAATGCATAGTGCCCACAAAGATCATGAAGTTTAGAACGATTAGTTACCTCTTTTGATACTTTACCTATAATAAGATCCTTGGGATGATGTGGTGTGAATCTCTAATCCTTTGGAAATGGTTGTGATAGTTTCACTTCAACTTCTTGAACTTCACTTTCCTCATCAACTTTAGGCATGTCTTCTAGTGTAGGTGAATCCTTCAAGGTAATTCTCTCCATGTTTTCATTTAGGGAATCTATTTCTACAACATTCTCAACAAACACATTAGATTCCTCAAACTTTACATGTATAGATTCTTCAATAGTCAAAGATGATTTATTGAAAATTCTATAAGCTTTACTTATATTAGAATAACAACAAAAATAGCTTCATATGATTTTGCATCAAATTTACCTAAATTATCTTTAGTATTTAAAACAAAAATTTACAACCAAAAAATTTAAAATATGAAACATTTGGTTTTCTTGAATTGTAAATCTCAAAAGATGTTTTAGAAGTGTTTTTGCATAAGAAAATCCTATTTGATATGTAGCAAGAAGTGTTTACGGCCTCGGCGGCCCATAGGTATTGAGGGAGACCGTATTCATTTATCATTGTCCTAGCCATCTCTTGTAATGTACAATTTTTCCTCTCAACGACTCCATTTTGTTGTGGAGTTCTAGGACAAGATAGTTCATGCTTAATTCCATATTCTTCGCAAAAAGTGGTAAAGGGTTGGTTATTGAATTCACCACCTCTATCGCTTCTTATTCTTAAAATAGAAGAATCTTTTTCCTTTTCAACTCTTTTCCTAAAGGCTTAAAAATGTGAAAAGGCTTGATTTTTATGTTCTAAAAAAGAAAACCCAAGTAAAATGAGAAAAATCATCAACTAAAATGAAAGCAAAACGATTCCCACTTAGACTTTTGGTTTTAGTAGGACCAAACAAATCCATATGGATCAACTCCAATATTGTCGTGATGTCATGATATCCTTGATGGATTTGAAAGAGGACTTGGTTTGTTTCCCAAGTTGGCACGCATCACAAATGCGGTCCTTTCCAAATTTCAAGCAAGGAATACCTTTCACTACTTCCTTATTGTTTAATCTAGATAGATGGTTAAAAGAAATATGGCCTATTCTTCTATGCCACAACCAAGAGTCATCATTGAAAGCATTCAAATAAGTAGCATTGCATAGTATATTAGACATATCAATCATGTATACATTGTTTTCACGAAATTCGGAAAGTATACATGCATTAGCTTGTCTATCAATTACACTACAAGCTAAGTCATCAAAAACCACATTAAAACCTTTATCACAAAGTTGACTATCACTCAAGAGATTATGCTTGAGGCTATCAAATAAAACAATATTTTCTATTAAAGGAGATGTACCAAGTTTAACGTTACCAATAGCAATGATTTTTCCTTTGGCGTTATCTCTGAAGGTGACGGTGCCACCTTCATGGTATCTTGATAGGGTTGAAAAGTTGTTGATATCCCAAGTCATGTACCTTGAGCAATCACTATCAAGATACCACCGCTCCCTACGTTGTTGGGCTTTGGAATGTACCTATATCATTTAACAAAATCGTTGACTTTGGTACCCAAACTTTCTTGGGTCCTTGAATGTTAGTATTCCGAACCCAAACATGATTATGTGATGCATTTATCCTATCATAGCAAAATTTAACCAAATGACCCTTTCGGCCACAATATGTGCGTGCATAAACTTTACCATATATGAATGCATGATGAGTGTGTGAAGTATGGACATGTTTAGGGTGTTAGCATGATGTGAATGTGAAGGATGTGATTTATGAACATGGGAGTGTGAAATATGTGATTGTTTCTTTGGAATATGTTTCTTAGGAGACATAGCCTCTAGTCTAGTTTTATCAAATTCACATTTCTTTAAAACATCTCCTAATGAGTCAATTTTCTTCTTTAGCATGGAAATCTCATCTTTATCAACTAGTGAAAATTTACCTTCGCAAGAAATTTTATAGTTATCAAAATCCTTTTGTGTGGAAGCAAGTGTTGAAAATAATTCATCCTTTTCTTTTGTGAGAGTGAAAATTTTGTGGTTAAGTGATTCATTTTCCTTTTTCATTTTTAAATATTTCTTTTTGAGAAAATCATAATTATGTGATTGTTCTTCAAAAGCTTCTCCTAATTCATCTATAGATAATTCACAATCTTCAATAGATGTACCGGGGTTTACCTTGCTTGTGCTTTCATTTGCACGAAGCACATGTTGGCGGTGTCGACTTCCTCATCGGATTCACTCTCCGAATCCCAAGTAGCCTTTAAAGCCTTCTTTTTGTATGGCTTCTTGAAAGTGGAGGGTTTGCCTTTATTCTCCAGACATTCCGCAATAATGTGTCCCGGCTTTCGGCAATTGAAGCAAATGATTTTCTTCTCTTCTTTACCTTGCCATCTTCTTCTATTTTGGAATTTGGCCTTGTTGTACATTCTCCGAACATTCTTCACAAGAAGAGAAAGATCTTTATCATCCTCTTCATCATCATCTTCGTCGGAGTAGCTGGAAGAGCTTTTGAAAGCTATTACTTTCTTCTTTGGAGGAGCCATCTCTTCTCTTGCTTTTCTTTCCATTTCATGGATCTTGAGATTCCCAATGAGACCGATGAGCTCCATTTCTTCCTTGTCATTGAGCTCCTTCAAAGTTGTGGCTTTGACTTTCTAAGATAGAGGGAGTGCACGGAGGATCTTCCTCACTTTTTGGTCATTGTCAATGCCGTCACCTAAAGAAGAAAGACCGTTAGTAATCCTTGTAAATTTTGTAACTATATCATCTATGGTATCATGTTCTTGCATTGAAAAGTTTTCATATTGGGAACGAAGAAAGTCAATTTTGGCCCTCTTTACTTGTGAAGTTCCCTCATGAGTGACTAGTAGGTGAGTTCAAATCTCATAAGCGGATTTACAGTGAATGACTCTAGCAATATCATCGTCATTAAGAGCTTGAAGCCAGGCATAATGTGCCCTAGCATTAGCGTCAAACTCTTTCGTGGCAATGTCGGATCAAGTGTCCTTATCACCAAGGGGTGCGCTAAATGGTTTAGTCACCGCCTTTGCAACCCGCCTCCCTAAAGATTGCAAAAACACGGTCATCTTAACCTTCCATATGGGAAAGTTAAAGCCATCAAATTTGGGTGGGGTCTTAATTCCTTCGGCCATTTTTACTAAGTGTATGAGGATGAAATATCAATAGAGTGATTAGCAATATAGGATCTCTCTAAGGATGTTAAGCCAAGAACCTAGAGACCAAAGCTCTGATACCAATTGAAAAACACCTAGAGGGGGGTGAATAGGTGTTAATGCTAATCTAATGATCTTTTTAAACAACTAAGTATAAATGATGCAAGCGGTCACTCAAAATAAGAAATTGAAGCCGAATTTCTCGTGAAGGGCTCTAGAACTCCTCCTCTTTGATTCCTCTAGATTATGAGTTGAGGTACGCAATTGCTTTTTTGTTGAGATGAGTAAAGACCGAAAATGCAAGTCAATGAAATGAGAGAAATGATGAAGTGCAAACAAATAATATCACAAGTTAGGAATGTAAAACAATATAGAGTAAAAAGGAAACCAATCGCAAACAAAAGTAATTTGTTTCAAGGTTCGAGCCACTGCTCTACGTCCCCGCCTTCACCACTATGAAGGATTTTCACTAAATCCACAAAGGGAATTTCCACACGGGAACCTTTATACCCAAGGGGATTACAAATGGTCTACACAAGACCGGAGTACCCAACTCCACCAAATCCAACCTCTACACAAGAGGGATCTCAACACAATGAAATACAAGTCACTTGGTGATCAAAAGACGACAAACTCTCTCTTACAATTTCTTGTAGAGTGGAGATGATTTTTGGCTCAAGAAGTAAAGTGAGAGAAAAACTTCAGTTGAAAAGAAGTAAAGAGAACTTGTAAACCAACTGAAAAACTATTGCAAATGAAAGATCTTTGAAAATGAAAGCAAGTAAACTTTTCTTCTCTTTTGAAAACTTGAAACTTGAATATTTTTCTTGTGAAAAACAAATAACCAATGACCTCTATTTATAGGGAGTGAATACATATCATCCATAATTGATACTAGGTCATTAGGGTAGAGTTTAGCCACTAGGAACTCAGAAATAGGTATAGGAAGCATTAAAAACAAACCAGAATTCAAGAAGTAGCTGATCGGGGGAAAATCGCGCACAAAAAGTGTATATTTTGAAATCAAAATTTAAAGTGCGTGTGCTTTGGCTTCCTCGATACTTCTGTTATAGCATAGAGGCTAAAACGAGTCGAATCCACAAGGACGGGAGGCGATAGAAGCTTACACGGTATGTTCACGTGTATGTTAACGATTCTTCAAAGTTTTAATGAATGAAAAGAAAAGAAAGAAAGAATGAAAAGAGAAGTACGGTGAAACACAAAGAAGTGGGAAACATAGAAAAGAATATGTTTGTGATTTTTGGATATATTTCTAAAACAAGTGAAAGAGAAAGAAAACTCACGGCTACTAACTACTAATGACTCCACCAACACGCTAACCTCTTAGTGGTAGTTGCCTCACATGTATCATTGGCCATCACTAGTCCTTGGTTCAAGAGCTTTACAAAGCATAGCCCATATGTAACTCTTCACATCCCAACTCAACAAAACAAGTGCAAGCTACACTTACATCATCAAAACCCAATAAGAGCAAGCATGAAATAAAGTAATGTTAGCTTATTAGTAGTTAGGAAGTTAGAGTTAGATCCATCATCATGAGCCATCAATGGCTCTTGCAAGAGTAAGGCCAATTAGAGGCTATTAGATTCATGTGGATTATCATCAAAGAAGTTAGACTAGTTGGTGGTTAGTAGTTAGTTGCCATGAGAGAAAAACTAGCTAAACATGTAAAAGAAGTTAGATAGAAAACAAAGAAAGGTAAAGAGAGCACCTTTCATAGCTTGTCACCATCTATTACAAGCACTCTTGCATTCCACTCATGTATCACTCTTTCTCCTAATACAAGATCTAAAACAAAATGAAAAATACAATGGGAAAGAAGAGGAACTAACCTAACCTAAACTAAACTACAACATGAAAATGAAAACTACTCCTAACTCTGCATATCTCCAGTCTGGAAACTCCAGAGGAGTATTTATAGGCACCAGCGAAGAGGGGGGCCAGGGACAAGAAGTGACCCCAAACGGCGCGCGCGGCGCCGCCGTATGGCCGCGAAAACGCGGCAAAAGCCGCGTTTTCGCGGCTGTCCTTGGGCGGCGCGCGCGGCGTCGCCTGCTGCGCGGTTGTCCCCCTGTCAGCTAACGCTCCCGTTTCTGGTTTGACGCCCCTGGTTTTGACAGAACCAGCTCTTTAGGTCAATAGCTATTTTAATAGCCCTTTAATCACAAATTAAATGGTGATTTGGGTCTTCTTCTTCATTTGCATACCATTGACCTAAGATCAAGCAAGCAAGATATTATTAGCAGAATTTATTATCAAATAAATGTGAGAATGTGATGAAAATTATGCAAAATTAGAGACTAATCACACCCCCACACTTATCTTTTGCTCGTCCCGAGCAAAACAAAAAACTAAGAAAATTATTACACCACTTTCGCAGGTGACGCGATTGCACTGAGCATGTGCAACAAGCCGTTAAACCTCTAAGTTTCCCCTAGAGGAGGAGTTTTGTCTCCTGAGGGTTTTCAGCGGATTACACCCGCAAAATCCATAAAGAAAGAAATCAAATGTTAGTATTTTGAAAACACATTTTGAAATAGAGAAAAGTGTTGAAATATTTTTGTGAAAATATAAGTGATCTAAGGTCATAGGTTAACCAGAAATTGTTCTTTCTTAAACTAAGTCAAAATGCAAAAAATCTTGTTATAAATTAAATATAAGAATTTAAAATTGAATTGACTCTTTGATCTTTCATAAAATTCTTAGAAAATATGCACTTTGTGGACTGTGGAGATTTTTGGGATATCGACTCTAACTTTCATGCCATTATTTAATATATATATTTTTATTTATTTATTTTTTTCTCTTTTTTTTCCTTCCCTTAGTTTTCTTAGGCTTTCTTATTTACCCGGGTAGTGAGCCTTTAGCCGGTGACTCCCAAACCAGATGGTCTTAGGGCACCAGATGAAAAAACATCCCTCAGACTTAAGGACTCGAGTAAACAAGGCCACAAAACTAAAGGGGTTATTTTATTTTTTGTTCACCATTTTAGGTATGAATTATCATGCTTCCTGAGGCATAATTACCCAACTTCAATAAGTGATTTTTATTGTCATAAATTTTTTATTTTTTATTTATATATATATTTTTTTATGGCATTTCTAGTCTTTATTTCAATCCCAAAAATTGTGTAAGTGTGAAGTGCATAATTCTAAGGCAAAAAATTCAAGATCAAATTATCTTTTCAATCTTATTTTCTTATCCTAAAATTTCAACAAGATCTATTATTTTGACTTGGTTTAAAATTTCATAATTTTAGGTCTTCCTAATTCCTAAGATAATCTTAATTTTCTTAAAAATGGATCAAAACTATTTCTCTTGTTTCAAAAAGTTTTGTAAAAAGAAAAGAAAAGAGTTTTTATATAAAAGATTTTTTTTAATATAAGGAAAAAGAAGTGTAAAAGAAAGAAAATATAAAACTAACTACGTTAGTAAATCCTCCCCCACACTTATCTCATGCATGGTCCTCAATGCATCGTGAATGTGTAAATACATGAAACAAATGGAGAGGGAAGGAAGATTACCTTAAGGGGGTGGCTCTGGTGGTGGTCGGATTGGGCCAAGCGTTGCGACCCAATCAAGATATCGTGGATCATCCAGAAATCCACCAAGGACCTCTCTAATATAACCCAATAAAATTTTGATTGAATGAATGATCTTATTTAAAAAGTTATCCCCATCTAATTTCAAATTTTCAAAAATAATTATAGAGTCATTTTCTTCAACATTCTTGTCCAACAATGAAGTGTGATTTTGAGAGATGATTGATTTAAACTCAAATGGAACAGGAGTAAAAACTGACACCGACTCGGGAATTTGACTCAGATCAAGTCGAGAGTCAAAATGAGAGTCGAAATTGGTTCAAAAACAGAGTCCAAACCAAAGAATTGATATTCACACACTTTCCCCAATAATGAAGTGTGATCATGAGAGCTGGTGATTCCATTTCACGGTGAATTGGTACAGGATTCAATGTTGACTTCGGAATAGAGAAAAAAATCTGGTAAAGATACCGGAGTCATTACTGAATCAAAAAGTGAAATGGAACTACTAACATGAGGTTCAGGATCACATTCAGGCTCGATTTCAATTTTAGGAAAGGGATAACTTGCCAGAATGTCCAGGCGACTTTCATAACTTGGAGTTTGGTCAAGTTCAAATGTGTGTTCTGAAATTGAATCTTGGTTTCCAAAAGAACATGTTCTTGGGTCCAATCGGTAGAGTTAGGAATATAAGGATTGGTCAACGGTAACAAGAAAGATTATCCTCGCTTTCATTAATCAATTCGCTCATAATTGAGTCTAACCTACTGATAGGTTGGGTAATAGAATTCGGATTCAGAATCATGTCTTCCATATTCTTTGTAATGGGTTCTTGAAAAAATGCATATGGAAGTTGATTTTGGAAATTATGGTGAATTTGTGAGTCCATCGGATTTTGATCTGACTCACGCAAGGGTTCCATACTCAAGTCCAGTATTGATGGTTGTTTATTTTGAATTGGTGAGACTGGAAAAGATGAGTGGGACTCTTGAAAAGTTGGTTGAGATGATGAGTCCAACATGTTTTGCATTCTTTCACAAAAGACTTCCAAACTCTTTTCTAGTACAGATTCTTCTTCAATGGGATGCTCTAGAAAAGGAGTATGTGGAGTTTGATATGGGAAGGATTGTGAATTGAGCAGATTTTGCATTTGTTGTAGGAACTCTTCTATACTCCTTTCCAATGATGATTTTTCTTCAATTGGTGGTTCAGGAAAAGGAGTATATGAATCAAAATTGGGGAACGAATATTGTGAAGATGGTTGAAAATTGGACTCGGAGTAGGAGAATCCCCATGAACTCTGTGAAGAGTTGAAATTATTTTGAAAATTATGGTCATATGGTTGGGGATATGGGTCATATTGATTCGGATAATCCCAACCCGGCATATATGGTTGGTTCATGTTGTACATTGCAGGGTCAGAGTTATCCGAGTCAAATGAGGTCGGGGTGAAATATGGATTCATATTATAATTGAAAGAATTGTTGTTATTAAAATCCATATCACAATTTACAAAAAAGAAGAAAAACCAACAAACAAACAAACAACAAAGAAAAAGAAAAAGAAAACAAACCTATGCTAGGGTTGACTTAGACCTAGACGACTCCTAACTGGTTAGACTGTCCACGGGGGGTATATTGTCGGACGCTGACCACGAGTTAATCGGCTAGGTAGGGGCAAGATCAGTGGGAGGTATCCGTGCCAGAGCAACGGGCCTAATTATGCCAAACCACTGTTCTTCGAGGTTTCGCCTCTCAATCCCCAACCTTAGACACCGATTTGATAAGAGTCAACTTCTAACAACTTCCCCCTTAGGTCAATCTCTTAAATGAGTCCGAGATGTCCCTAGGGGCCAACGTCTAGCAATTTTTATTAGGCTTGGGTTGTGTGTGTGGGGAAGTGATTTTTGGGCTAAGGGAGGGTAATGACTTCCCCACCTTATGTTGTTTTGAGTTTTGCCCTTAAGTTAAATTTGTGCAAGTGTGCAATATAGATAAGCATGAACACAAAAAAGCGAGTAATCACTGAAGTGTTTGTCCTATACTATATGCAATGCAATATGTACACCTCCTACAAGATCACAACAACACAAGAATAAAATACAGTATATTGGAATGAAAATTGACACGTGCCTAGATGCAAATGTCTAAACCGTTTTAAAGCATCCAATTACCGTATTTTAATTCTTAATATTATTTACAGTGTACAGGTAATAAAAAAAATTAGCAGCAGAAAATAAGAATATACAAGAATTACCCGATCACACTTGAGCAAGTGTAGACTTCTGCAATGCTAAAACTTTAACCTGCACACCAAAAAACAAAGAAGAAAAGTTAACAAACTTGTGAAATTAAACCGTTCCCATCCCCGGCAACGGCGCCAAAATTTGATCGGGAGAAAACCGCGCACAAAAAGTGTATGTTTTGAAATCAAGATTTAAAGTGTGTGCTTTGGCTTCCTCGATACTTCCGTTATAGCATAGAGGCTAAAACGAGTCGAATCCACAAGGACGGGAGGCGATAGAAGCTTAGATGGTATGTTCACGTGTATGTTAACGATTCTTCAAAGTTTTAAAGAATGAAAAGAAAAGAAAGAAAAGAATGAAAAGAGATGTACGGTGAAACACAAAGAAGTGGGAAACATGGAAAAGAATATGTTTGTGATTTTTGGATATATTTCTAAAACAAGTGAAAGAGAAAGAAAACTCACGGCTACTAACTACTAATGACTCCACCAACACGCTAACCTCTTAGTGATAGTTGCCTCACATGTATCATTGGCCATCACTAGTCCTTGGTTCAAGAGCTTTACAAAGCATAGCCCATATGTAACTCTTCACATCCCAACTCAACAAAACAAGTGCAAGCTACACTTACATCATTAAAACCCAATAAGAGCAAGCATGAAATAAAGTAATGTTAGCTTGTTAGTGGTTAGGAAGTTAGAGTTAGATCCATAATCATGAGCCATCAATGGCTCTTGCAAGAGTAAGGCCAATTAGAGGCTATTAGATTCATGTGGATTATCATCAAAGAAGTTAGACTAGTTGGTGGTTAGTAGTTAGTTGCCATGAGAGAAAAACTAGCTAAACATGTAAAAGAAGTTAGATAGAAAATAAAGAGAGGTAAAGAGAGCACCTTTCATAGCTTGTCACCATCTATTACAAGCACTCTTGCATTCCACTCATGTATCACTCTTTCTCCTAATATAAGATCTAAAACAAATGAAAAATACAATGGGGAAGAAGAGGAACTAACCTAACCTAAACTAAACTACAATATGAAAATGAAAACTACTCCTAACTCTGCATATCTCCAGTCTGGAAACTCCAGAGGAGTATTTATAGGCACCAGCGAAGAGGGGAGCCAGGGGACAAGAAGTGACCCCAAAAGGCACGCGCGGCGCCGCCGTATGGCCGCGGAAACGCGGCAAAAGCCGCGTTTCCGCGGCTGTCCTTGGGTGGCGCGCGGCGCCGCCTGCCGCCTGCTGCGCGGTTGTCCCCTGTCGGCTAACGCTCCCGGTTTCTGGTTTGACGACCCTAGTTTTGACAGAACCAGCTCTTTAGGTCAATAGCTATTTTAATAGCCCTTTAATCACCAATTAAATGGTGATTTGGGTCTTCTTCTTCATTTGCACACCATTGACCTAAGATCAAGCAAGCAAGATATTATTAGTAGAATTTATTATCAAATAAATGTGAGAATGTGATGAAAATTATGCAAAATTAAAGACTAATCAGTAGTCGTTGGGGCTTTTTGACGGCTGCCGGTCGACCGGGCCCGGTCGACCGGCAGGCCACATGGCAAAAGAGCCGTTGGCTTCGGTCGACTGGTCCGGTCGACCGTCGGCTAAACAAAGGGAAAATTTTGAACTGTCGGTCGACCGACAAAACCCGAGAGTTAGGGTCTTGCAGTCGGTCGATCGGTCGATCGACCGCAAGGTCTATCAGTCGACTAGCCCGGTCGACCGGCAGACGTGCACGGATGTGTACGCCCAAGGCCACAAAGCCCGGTCGACCGATCTGGCCTGAAATAGGTCTGGTCGACCGCTCGGTCGACCGTAAAGCCTGAAACAGAATTTAAAGGAAGGAATTTTGAACTTTGAATAATTTTTGAAATATTTTTAAATGGTTTGAAGTTTAAGTAGCATGCTATAGGGGATGAAATACATGTTTTAAACTAGATGTAAAAATATGAAATATTTTGAGACATGTATATGAATCAAATATGCACCAAAACCAACAAATCCAAAAACTTGTATTTTGAAGAGTGTATTTTTGTGTGTGAGTTTTCTTGAGCACAACTATCATATCCTTACTCTTTAACATACTAATTCTTACAATGGTTCTAGGTGACTACAATATCTTCAATATGGGCTTTTCCATAGGCAATGTTGAATAACTTGAAATCTTGATCCCGTATTGAGTCAACTTGAGTCAATCACCACCTTTATTTAGGAAGAATACATCTTGAATCCTTAGAACCATGAAACAAGCTTAAACACTTAAATAAGATTAGTATAAATAACTATATATGTTTTGTAATCATCAAAACTCTAAAACCGGGTGATTGTACCCTTGGGCCAACACTTCAGAGTTTGTTGCTCTTCCGTCATTGATAGTTTGCACCGCAATGTAAGGCGGTAGAACTCCTTTGTGTATGCCGCAACAGTTCTTGTGCCTTTATCTGCATTACTCAAATTGGTTGTAAAGAATCTGCTGGTAATCTGGTGAAAAGAATCTACCTTGTAGGACTTGCTTCATGTGCCTCTATGTCTTCATTGTTTGCTTACCTTGCCGCCTCCTTGTGATATATAATTGGTCAACCATGTGGCTGCTGCTCTTTTAAGCTTGTACGCCATGAACTTGACATGATTTCCTTAGGAATGTAAGCCATGTCAATGAACTTTTCAACTTTATAAACCCAATTCAAGAAGAATTCAATGTCAAGGTTCCCACTGAAAGAAAAAAAATCTCACTCTTCATCCAATACTTGTTTGAACTTGGCTCTCCTCTTCCGCTATTCGGGTTAGAAAAAGATCCTCCTCTCCTATTAGGATTTAGATTGTCCGTTGTGGGCCTTGCCTATAGGTCATACTTATGTTATAAGCCTCGTCTTTAGAGTCTTCTTTTTGATAGAAGCGGTTGTGAAACTCCTCCACATCGAAAAGATCTCCGTACGAAAGATTCTGTAGAGGACATCTTGCGGGTGGTGCTGGTTATCGTGGACGTTGTCGTGGTGATGGACATTGGGGAGAAAATATTTTGGTGGAGGTTATGGACGAGTGTTACATTTTGAAGAGGGAGGAACTGATGGAAGATTGATTTATGAATGCCTATGTCTGCTTCAGTATATACCACTGACAAGACTGTGATCATCAATCCACAGAGATATTCTTTCGACTGCTTGGGCCATACGGTCCAAGGATGACTTGATTTTGATGATATCTCCTTCAACAGCTAGCTGAGTAAAACCTGTGCACAAAAATATAGAATTTAGAAATAGATTTCAAGGTTCTCAATGCTACCACTACAACAAGTGGCTATACGTGTTGTGATCCACAAGGAGGGACTACGATGAAAGCATCTGAATAAGTTCTTTTTAAGTTATTTAAGCTAAAATTCTTCTTTGTTTTTAGAAAAGAAAAGAAAAAGTGAAAGCAATGTTAAGTTGGCAAGAAAGTGGAAGATAGAAGATGTAGGTGTTAGTGTTTTCAAAAGAAAGAGAAAAAAAACTAAGTTAGAAGAAAGAATCAAAATGCTAAAGAAAGTGTGAGTTTTGAAATGTGATTCTAAACTAATGAATTAAAAGAAAGAAAAACTAAAATTCACTTACCATTTCTGCGCTTGCTTTACCTTTGATCCGTTGCAACAATTTTTCTTGGCTTGAAGGCGATCAAAGCATGAAGTATATGATCTTCCCCATTCCTAACCTAAGCTATTAATGAAAGGAGCAAGCAGAAAATAAAATAGAAATAGTTATATATCACCATAAGGCATCAATAGCACTTGGCAAGGCAGGTTGAGGCTATAGGATTCATTTGGATTTGCAAGCACCTCAGAGGAAAGTAACAAAAACAAAGGATAAAGCATGAAATGTAACTTTCGATTAAATCAAACAACGATAAAAGAAAAGAGAAAACTTACATCGGTATCACTCTTAGTACAACATTCTCTCATGAAACCTTTCTCTGATCTTAGTTACATAAAGAAAATTGAATATTACATTAAAAGAAAATAAAAAAACCTAAGTAAAAAACTAGAAACAAAAACTAGCATAAACTCTGTGCTGAGTTGTGCCCCTTTGCCTTCTGAAGTAGTGGTATTTATAGGTTGAAATGGATATGGGAGAGTATGCTTGAAGATGAGACCAAATCACTGGCCCAACAGAAAATATTTTTGATAAGGCTGGAAATAAGGTTGGAAATATGATCAAAATCGCTTGCCTAAAAGAAAAGATCTTCTGATAATATCTCTTCTGGTTCTCTGAATTTTTACAACATCCCTTTGGAATCTTCAAGTTAACCAAATTGATTCTTTTAAATCCGATTTAACTATACTTATTTTGTTTTAACTTCAATTAACCAAATAAATTCAATTAAATTAGAATTTAACTGTCTTTTATTTGGTCTTTTCTCTCCCTTCATTAAGACAAACCTACAAAATACGACATTAAGATAAGGAATTAGCAGAATTTATTATAGAATGAATGTATAAATATAATAAAATAATGCAAAATACATGTACGATCACACCCCACACCTATCTTTTGCTCGTCCTCGAGCAAAACTAGAAAACTAAACCTAAGAATTTATTAGACCACTTTTGCAGGTCACGCGACTACACTGAGCATGTGCAGCAAGCCTTTAAAGCTCTAGGTTTCTCTAGAGGAGAGGTTGTAGTCTCTTGAGGATTTTCAGTGGATTACAACCACAAAATTCATAAAGAAAGAGAAATAAAGTGTTGGTATTTTGAAAACACATTTTGATAAGATAAGAAAATATTTGAAGTATTATTGTAAAAATTCAAGTAATATATAAGTCATAGGAGCATCAAAATATTCATTCCTAAATTTAATCTCTATTCAAAACTTATTAATTAAGGTAAGGAGTTAAATTGTATTTCTCATCTAGTTTATTATTTTACCCCAAGTCATATGCATCTTCGTGACCATGAAATTTTGACTCATTGTTCTTAAAGTCTAACACTTATGCCTTTTTCTTTCAATTTTTTTTGGTGCTACAATCCTTTAATTCTATTAAGTTTTCTAATCTACACATGTAACGAGCCTTAGGTCAGTGAAATCCAAACCGGATGGTCTTGGGGCATCGAGTGAGAAAACACCCCAAGGACTTAAGGACTCGAGCAAATAAGGCCACAAAACTTAAGGATTTATTAACTAGATGGACCACTTTTAGGCATGAATACTTATGCTTTATGAGGCACAAATACCAAGCTTAATCAGAGGATTTTTGATATGTATATATTTTTTCTTTTTCTTTTTCTTTTTCTTTTTCTTTTTCTTTTTCTTTTTCCCTTTCCTTTTTTTATAAGACATATGAATCTTTGTTTTTGAACTTTAAGTGTGTAAGTGTATAAAGTATGCATATTTCATCAAGGTAAAAATTAAGACTAAATTATATTTTAATTTTTCTTCCTAATCCTAGAAATCAAGCAAATAATTTTATTTTGACCAAGTCTAAGAAATCTTAATTATGATTCTCTTATTTCTTAAAATTAACTTAATTTCTTATCAAAAAGAGGTCAAAATATTGTTTTTCTTTTCAAAAAGTTTTAAAAGCAAAGAAAATATTATTATTTTTTTATTTTTAATTAAAAGAAAAACCTATGTTATGTTAGATTATTCCCCCACACCTGTCTTATGCATTGTCCTCAATGTATGAATGAATGCATATATACATGAAAAAGAAGAAAGAGAAGGAAACATGTCACCTTAAGTGGTGGTTCCAGTGATGGTTGGATTGGGCCAAGCGTTGCTGCTCAATCAAGATAATGTGGTGGTTCATGGAACGCATCTTTTATGACCTCTTTCATATTTACAGTATTACCATCCCTAGATCAAATAGGATCATGAACGATCCTATCATGAAAATTATCCCGGTTATAAGACCAATCTTAGAATATCATCTCGAAGTCATTATAGTCTATCTTGGTCAAACAATAGAATGTGACTTGGTGGAATGGTTGACTTGGACTCAAGAATGAAAGGTTCGTGAACCAATACTAACTCGGAAAAACAAAGTTTAGGTTCGAGAGTTAGTTTGGTTCAATAGCTAGTTCCAATTTAAAGAATTTAAATTCACATTCATTTCCCATTAATGAAATGTGACTATCGAAAATAGGTAATTCAATTCAAGATATATAAGCACAGGAATCAATGTTAGCTTGAGAAATGGGTCCAAATTAGGTAAGGATACCACAATCAACATAGATTCAAAGTTTGGAGCTAAATCACAAAGTTGAGGATCGGAGTCATATTCACATTCAAGTTCAATCTCATTGAATAGAAAACTTGCCAATTTGTCAAAAATTTGAGATTGGTCAAGTTCAAGTTGGTGTAATGAAATTGAATCTTGTTTACGGTCTCCAAGACACCATGATTCTTGGTTCCTATCAAGATGGCTAAAGCAATTGTGAATGGTCAAAAATGTGTTAGGTAGAGTTTCCTTATTTCTATCTTTCACTATGTTGATTAAACGAATCATTTGTGCTTCTAGCCTATTGATAGATTGGGTAACGTCATTTTCAAATTGGATCTGGTTTTCCATACCCATTTCTAAGTCAGTAGGTTCTTCTTCTTGTTGGGGACTTGAACATGGAGTAGGGATATTGGATTTGGAAATTTTGTGGGATACTTGAGTCTGTTGAATTTGGAATTGACATGTGGACTCAAGAAAGGCTTCAAAACTCTTTTCTAAATCTTATTTTTCTTCTATAGGTTTATCTTGAAAAGATGTACATGAAGCTGGATGTTGGTAAGGTTGTTGACCATATGACTAGGGGGAGTTGCATCCCCACTGACTCTGTTAGAGATGATGATTATTCCAGGCTCATTCATAATATTAGGGCTGGGGCATATATTGATTCGGATAAGACCAATCTGGCATATTTTGCTGGTTAGAGTTATGAAAGACCGGATTGGTATTATCCGAGTCAAAAGAGGTCAGGGTGAAGTATGGATCACTATATGGACGGGAATAATTTTGATTATAATTCATATTACCAAGATGTCAAAACAAAAAAATTAAAAAAACAAAGAAATGATAAAAAGAAATAAAAATCTAGCCTAAGTTAAAGTAGACCTTAGACCTAGATGACTCTTAACTAGTTAGACTGTCCACAGGGGGTATATTACAGATTCTGACCACAAGCTAATAGGCCAGGTAAGGGAAAGACCAGTGGGAGGTATCCGTGCCTAAGCACGGGCCTAATTATGCCAAACCACTATTCTTTGAGGTTTCGCCTCTTAATTCCCAACCCTTAGATCAGTCTTCTATTGAGTCCAAGGTGTCCCTAGGGCTAACATCTACTCAGTTATAAGTTAGGTTTGGGTTAATTATTGAGCAGATTGTTTGTGAGCTAAGGGAGGGTAATGACTTTCCCATCTTATCTTGTTTATAGGAGAAGCTCTTAATTCAATTTAGTGCAGTGTATAAGTATATAATATAAGCAACACTAAAGCAATATGATTCACTCAAACTGTGTTTCCTAAGGCTACATGCTATGCAAAGGTACCTTTGTGTAATGCCCTACCCCACCGGGTACAGAAATGCTTCTGTAACATATATACCCAGAGTATAATACTCGTACATATACAGGTAAGCATCAACATAATAAGTATTCAGAGTATGGAAGTATGATGATATTATACATTCCAACATTATAATATAAGTACATATTCATTACACAGTATTTATATCAGGATCAATAATTCAATAATTGTACATGATCCTAGTAGTTTAAAAGAAGGATGTACAAAAGGAATAAGAGATTAGAAGGATGCTCACAAGCTGCAACAAGAAATCTCACAAGTTGACTGGGTCAACACTAAACGGGAGAACTACTAGAGAGCCGCCTGCTCTTCCAGATAAGCTTGATCTGCTACGGTATGATCCTCCTCGATCCACGTTCCAGAATTTAGACATACAGGTCCAGGGTTGTCAGAATGCAACCCAACGAGTACATAAAAGAATGCCAAGTGGCATGCTGAATGAAATATGAATATACTGAAATATAATGAATAAACAAACAATATGCAGCTATCACAATTATCCAAGTATAAATGAAATATTAACTGTATTTGTATTTGTATATGTAGGCAAAACTAATTATATGTACTTAATTGTCAGATTCATAGGATCACTATATCGAGGGGATAATCCTAACAAGGAAACCATCATCTATATACCATAAACCCTACTTCACCAACAATTAGGCATATACAACTAGAGTTGCTGAAAGTTAATATATCAGTAGTGTTGTCATATCATATCTGTGGAATCATGATCAATACTGGAGTCAAGTCAGTAGTATATTTGTAATATCCATATTCACTAATACCGTAGTAAATACTATATAATAATTTTGTATTATAATAATTAAAGTGGTTAACAATTTTTTAATAAAAGAAAGAAAAAAGAATTGAAATGAAATAAATTTGGATTAGACCCAAACCCATTTATGATGGCTTATCACTTAAAAATAAAATGAAAATAAAAGTGTCATATTTTTGCTAAGACCAAGTTTTGAACTCAAGCACCAAAGCCCAAGAGCCCAATGACTTTACCAAGGGGCCACACTTATTTGTGGTGTTTACTCCCACACTTTTTATTTAATCCCCACTAAAATAACTTCAACTCACCCACTTTCTCCCACTCTCTCTAACTTCTCCATCTTCTCCCCCATTTGTTTCCAGTCTTTACAACTTCCCCTGACCTTAAGGCACAAATTTTAGAGTAAATTATAGGTTTGGGGATATATATATCATTCATCTCTTTATAAAACTCTAGAACAAGAGAAAAAAAGAATACCCTACTCTCTACACCTTCTCCTCTCATATCACCTCCTCAAACCTTACTAGAAGAAGATTAGAGCTTTGTTCGACGTGGAGGGGACTTATTCAGACTGAAGGGAAGTGTTTCCAGTAAGTAAATCTCAAACTATGAGATTTTATTTTCGTTTAGGCATTTCATCGAACAAGTTGTGTACATTAGTTAATAGCTTTAATTTCACCATGAAAAATTCATGATAAAATCGCAATAAAATTATGTAGAACTCCTTAGACATTCCCCTTAATTATCCTAATTTTTAATTATTTTTATATAATTTATTTTAGATGAAAAAAGAACAAAAACTGTGCTAGCAGCTGTGCTCTCAGCGCTGACCGGGAACATAGACAGGCCGCAGGCCTAGTCAGACCAGGCCAGTTCCTGGTCTAAATATAGACCCAGGTTCAGGCCTGCTTCATAGACCCGACCCGTGCCATTATAAAAAAAAAAAGAAAGAAAAGAGAAAGAAAAAAGATAAAAAAATAAAAAAGTAAAAAAATAAAATAAAATAAAATAAACTTCAGAACTTTTAATATAGCATAATTACTATAGCAATTTCACTACATCAGACCAGACCCAGACCCAGTATTGTAGCAGACCCGTTACTGTTGCAATAGACCCGTTATGAATTTTTAATTGATTTTACGCTTAATGAAATAAAGAAAATCTAGAAAAATCAGAAAAATTCCAGAAAATTTCTTATAAAATTAGAAACTAAAATGTGAATCTGTAAAATTATTTCTGTAGTCATATCATTTAGAATAGCTCAAAAACAAATATTTCTTATAATTATTATTTAAACTGAATGTAGATTACCGAGTTAATTTGCAAATTCTATATTCGGACCCGTGATGATCTCAGGTGATTATTTTTAACTATTTCTGCATGAGTATATTTTATCACTGCAAAATTTTATAATTTATGCATTTATTTCTTGAAAAGGCAATTGTTTAATTGTTAATTTAGAATTTTAAGCATGTAAAATAGTTAGAAAATTGTAATGTTCAGGAAAATATTTTAGTGATATGTTTTTACTCTGTAATGTTTATTTATTTCCTGCATGTACCCATTTTATATGTTGTAGATGAATAACTATAAATTTTGAAAATAATATTGTGGAATTATTAAAGGGTTGTTTTTTTGAGCAAATGGATTAAAAATAATTATTAATACAAAAAAAATCAGAAAATTAGATAAATCATATTGAACATTATATTGGATTATCTTATGATATTTGAATGGTTATGTACGTATACCATATGAAAGGAAAGAATTTGTGTTACCGAAATTACTGGAAAATATTGTTGCCATGTATACTATATACACACTGATATTGATTAAGTCCAGTTATTTAAGTAACACTGACATCTAAATGCTTTCACTGGGTGGGAAAATGATAGAGGAGACGTATCAGTATTTTGGGTGAACCTATGATATAGGTTGTGTAACCGAAATTAGGGTTCCACTATTGGTTTCTCGGGGATGTTGGCATCCATCTTATTACTACTGTTACTGTTATTGTTACTGAGTACCTAGCGGTATGGGCCTGGTTCAGCGCTAGGCATCTGGGGCCGTGGTCCCGGGTATGTACGGGACCCACCTAAAACACAGAACTTGTCTCCATCTATCAATTTCAAATAACAACATTCAATAATATACTTCTGATGATAAAATACAGTATATAAAATATAGCAGGCATGTAAATGTTAAACTGTTAATATATATCACACTTATGCATATTTATCTTATATTTTCCAATGTAATGAATGTTTTGATATTAATGATTTCTTGAGTTCTATATATATACATGTTATTGCATCCTTCTCTTTTTTTACCATTCACTAGGTCGCTTATTGATGACCCTGAGTTTGCTTGCTCAGATCTACGTTCAGAAGCACCTCAGGACCAGGAGTTCTTTGAGCACGTGGCAGGAGTTTAGGGCTAGTATTGCATCCAGTTTGTGAGGATCTTATGTTTTATGTACTTGTGTTCCTTAATGTAATAATGCAGACTTTTTGTGACATTTGTACTTGTGTAGAAAAGCTGGATATGTAATAACTTTAGTGTATTGAACTTTCTTGTATTGAGGCTTAGCGTATTAATAATAATACGTTGTCGGCTATCATCAAGTACCCGCAATAGTGTATTTTGGTTAGCGGGGTGTGACAATGTTTACTATTATTATTTTTAGGACTCATCCTACTCGGATGTCTAGGTTTGTGCCCTAGCGTCCTAGTTCACATACATCAACATGGAGTCGTGCGAGGTTGGTTATTGAAAACTGATGAAAAATCATGCTAGCATGTTCATAATGGGCTCTGTGCATACCTGGGACAATGGCCTTATTCGATTGGATCTAGCCTCCAATCCCAGTCGCTAGGATGTAAGGGTCTTAGCACTGGAATCAGTAATAGGATCTGTACAGGGTGCCAGTACACTTCACCAGAATATATGTGACCTCAGGTAGTTCTGAACAGTGTTGCAACATCGAGCCATTATGAAGACGTACTTATTAAAGTCCATCAGTTCCCCCACCCTGATGTAAGTTGTGTTTTTATTATATATTAGGATTATTTCCAGTTGGGCTTCACGATACTGATTTACGGGGAAAAGTAATAGGAGAGATGAGAGATTCTAGATGTGGCCCCCCGTAGGTACTTGTCTCACATGGCACTTAGTTCCACACATCAAAACAGTAGTATCAGTATATTCTTGTTCTGAATTCAGTAATACAGTATTCAGTAATCAGGAGTTCAATATATCCCTGTAAAAGTAATATATGTGAATCTCGTATTTAATCAGCTCAGGATTCATGGTACCTAATCAGGAGTGAATCAAGAGTAATTGTCTTGAGTCAAGAATCATGGTACCGTATCATTTATTAATACCAATTCTGATATACAGTCAGATGTCAATGATATTATCCAGTCAAGTTAGTAGTGTATTAGTATTTAATGTCAGTATCAGGAATATCAAATATCAGACAGGTTCAAGCATCTAATGTATTTTAGGAATATGTCAAATCAGGTATTTTAAATACTTCACAACCATAAATATATAATAAAGTGGTGTTACAGTTATGGCACAAATAAGCGGTGCAAGCAGCGCTGGAGGCACAAACAGCAAACAGTGTTTACACTAAAGCGCTCGGCAGAGCTACAGGAATGACTCGGCTTAAGCTGCGAGTCTGAAATCCGGTAGAGTTTCGCTTACGCGAGTCTAGAGATAAAGCACTGAGCGCTAAATACGCCTACCAGGCTAAGCCGAGAGATTGCGAACGGTCTAAGCGCACCCCTTTTGGGAAGTGGGCATAAGAGAGACCATAAAGTCTAATAGGGCCAGAAGGCCAAATAGGTACCTGCAATGTTAGTACACACAAGCACACTCATAAAACACATGAAAATAATTATCTACGGCGTTGGGCGCCAAAAGAGAGACCTGACGGTCTATGCGCCCAGAGGGCTATAGGGCCATAAGGCCTAGTAGGTACCTACAAAAGTGTTAGTAACAAAATATGCAAAAGTACAAATAATTCCTAAAATACACAGTAATTCTAGAAAAATACAAAAAATTCCTAAAAATACGCAAAAAATTTCTAAAAATACGCATATAATTGCTAAATACACAGAAAATTCTTTAAAACTATGCAGTTACATTCTAAAATATAGGAAATTTCCTAAAAATATGTAGAAAATTTCTAAAATACATAAAAATCCTAAAAATACACCGTTAATTTCTAAAAAAATATAGAAAAATACTAGAAATGCCCAGAATATAAAATATGCATGCACGTGTATTGGTCCCGAGATGATACCAATTGTGGATCTAAAATATACGAGTCAACACTCACAAGAATATTAGTATTAAAGAAATAAAGTACTTGCAATTAAAAGGAAATAAATCAAAGAAAATGATAACAAACGCAAACACGAGAGATTTATCCTGGTTCGGTCCTTGTGACCTACATCCAGTCCCCAAGCCTCCCGCTTGAGATTTTCCTTTATCCTTGACTTTGTACACTTAAAATCAATACCTTGCACACCACTTGACAAATCCCCTTTGCCAAATGTGTACAACTCCTCTTACAACCAAGAGAACAAAACACCTTGTACAACCTCTCTTCTACACCAAGAAGACGCTCTTGTACAATGATTCCTTTGAGTGATTACAACCTTTCCTATAAGCCTTGATTCAGTATGTGATCGTGGACAAGGCTAATGTAGGTGAACTTTCAGAGATCTTCACAAAAGAGTAGGAATTGGTGAAGAACTGGAAGTGGGAACAGTTTTCAGATAACCAGAATATTTTTCAGAGTTTTTGGGCTGAAAACTATATATTTGAATTGGTATTTTGGCCTAAGATAACAACCCTATTTATAGCTGAACTCTAGGGTTAGTTAGGGTAGTTATTAGGACCATTTTGAATATTCAAACGTTGGATAATGTTGAAGAAAATACCAGAAAACAGAAACTGTCCAATAGTCAGAAACTGCCATTAGTCGACTTGAGATATGGGTTAGTCGACTAGGGTAGGCAAATTTCAATGGGTTAGTCTACTATAGAAAAGACCAAGTCAACTAGGTCATGATAAATTCAAACGACAAGTTTCTGGAAACTGAACCAAGTCGACCACAACTATATTATAAGTCGACTAGGCCAGGTATTAGTCGACTAGGTATTCTGTTAAGTCGACTAGAAGTGACAAACAGAGAGTTGGGTTCTTTCAGGACAAAAGTCTAGTCGACTAGGGAAATGGTCAAGTCGACTATACCATGTATAAGTCGACTTGAAAATAGTATAAGTCGACTAATATACTAAGATATGTGTGTGTGCATCAAGGCTTTTAACATGCTATTTAACCATTACATTACACATCAATAGCAACTCTCTTTGGGAAGTCTTGATCATAAAGAACTCTTGAATAGGCTTGTGATAGAGCTCCAAATGACATGGCTTCACAAATGTCTCATCAAAAGCAAGTTCCAACATTCTCCCCCTTTTTGATGAAGACACTGAAAAGTCACCTAGAGGGGGGGTGAATAGGTGACAATGCTAATCACGGGGCAAATAAAAAATTTAAAGCTACAACAATCAAGTTTCACAAGATGAATGCAAGCAAGTAAATATGACAATGATTATGATGAGCAAGAATAAGATCAAGTATAGTAAAAGAGTGCAAGAAAGTAAACCAATCGCAAACACAAGGATATGTTATCGAGGTTCGAGCACTCAGCTCTACTCCCCGCCTTCCCCAGAAGGATTCTAGCTACTTCCACTATCACAAAGAACAATTACAATGGAGTACCCAACTCCTACAATCTCAAGAACAAGTGATTTCCTTGGTAGTCAAAAGACCACAAACTCTCTCTTTCAAAAATCTCTTCCCTTACAAAGGTCCTTAGAGAATAATGAGTAGAATTGAAGCTCTTTTGTGTAAGGAAAAGAAATTGAAATTAGAGAAAAACTTTTGAAAACCCTTCAGAAAATTGAGAGAATTTAGCACAAAAACCAAGAACTTTGAAAGCCTTAAACTTTTGAATTTTTAGCAATAATTGTTGTTGTAACCAATCTCTCCCCAAACACCCCTATTTATAGGAGAGGGCTAGGGTTTAGGGATAAAACATATTTACTGATGTTTAGGAGGTAATTAGATCAAAATATATCTTTAAACGAATTTTTAAACACAAAAGACAAAAATAAACAGCTCTTAAAAATCTGCCCGTTACTGTTCAAACGGTCAGATCGGTCGACCGGGCCGGTCGACCGGTAGTACAAAAATTCGACCGTTATAGGCTAGCGGTCGACCGACCCGGTCGACCGATAAAACCTGTGAGCAAAAGCAATAGTCCGGTTGACCACCTCGGTCGACCGACAGACATGCACATGGATACGTGCATCTGCCAGAACTTCGGTCGACTGGTCCGGTCGACCGGACCAGACTGACACAGACTCGGTCGACTGCCCCGGTCGACCGGATCAGGTCAAAAATTGATTTTAGAAAAGAAAACAAAGAGGATTTTGATTTTAACAAAAATACTTTTGAACAGGAAATAGAATTAAACATAAAGATGTATTTGTAGGCAAAAACTTGTATGCAAAATATTTTTGTATAATTTATGAGAAATTATTTTGGAATGAGCATGTGCGCAAAAACGTGTGTGATAGAGCTTCAAACCTATCCACTATTCTTTAACATACTATAAACTGAAAAACAAATTACATGAAGACTTCTTGTGCTATCTTCAAGTCTTTGAGCCATCCAATGCCTTGCTAGTGCCTTCTCTTCTATGATCCTTCCTTGATGTGCAATTTGCCTTCCTTGCTTTGTGAAACTTAGAAGTTCTTGCAATAGCTAAGCAAATGGTCTCTAAACATGGTACAAAACCTGAAACTCATCTTAACAAACTTGTTAGTACCAAATAGCTCTAATTTGGTTTGTCATCATCAAAACACAAAACAATTGGAGAGTGTAACCTCTTAGGCCAACAATCTCCCCCTTTTTGATGATGACAAAACAAATAGGCTATTGACAAAAATGTAGGGAGGAGAAAACTCCCCCTCAAATTATGCTACACATAAAACACAAGAATATGCTCTAGATACTAATAATTGAAATGATGCACCAATTATTGAAACTAATTAAAACAAATAAAGCACATAAATTGCTCTTGATACCAAAAATACCAAAACAACTAAAACACAAGAATTCATAAAACCAAAACATATAAATTCATAAAACAAATTAAAGCATATAAATTCATATGGAACCAAGACCAAATGAACTTATTTTTGTCATGTATTATTCTCCCCCTTTTTGTCATACATCAAAAAGGGTTATGAAAAACATGTCTATTCAATAATACAAACATTAAGTTCTCCACAAATAAACGAAAATCTAGCAAAACAAGAGGTTTAGTGAAAATATCGGCTAGTTGTAAATCCGTGGAAACATAATCAATATCTATATCACCTTTCTCAAAATGATCTCTAAGAAAGTGATATCTAATCTCAATGTGCTTGGTCTTACTATGTTGATTTGCATTTTTGGTCATGTGTATAGTACTAGTATTATCACAAAATATTTTTATATGATCAAAGTGCAAATCAAAATCAAGGAGAGTATGTTTCATCCAAAGGACTTGTGCACAACAAGCCCCCGCGGCAACATACTCCGCCTCGGCGGTTGAGAGAGCTACGGAATTTTGTTTCCTAGAGGACCATGAAACAAGACAATTACCAAGAAATTGACATGTCCCACTAGTACTCTTTCTATCTACTCTACAACCCGCATAGTCGGCATCCGAATAACTAGTCATTGAAAAATCTATAGTTTTTGGATACCAAAGACCCATTCCAATAGTGCCCTTAATATAACGAATAATGCGTTTTACCGCAATAAGATGAGACTCTTTAGGACACGATTGAAATCTAGCACAAAGACACACACTAAACATGATATCCGGCCTACTTGCCGTCAAATATAAAAGACTTCCTATCATGCTTCTATATAATTTAATATCAACATTTTTACCTTGATCGTCCTTATCAAGCTTGGTTGTAGTTGCCATTGGAGTGTTGCAAGCCTTTGATCCTTCAAGCCCAAACTTCTTTACTAGCTCCTTTGCGTACTTGGCTTGGTTAATGAAGGTTCCGTCTTGTAATTGCTTGATTTGGAGTCCAAGGAAGAAATTGAGCTCACCCATTGAAGACATTTCAAATTCAAGTTGCATGACTTTCTCAAAATCCTTGCATAAAAGCTCATTAGTAGATCCAAAAATTATATCATCAACATAAATTTGCAAAATTAAAATATCATTATCAATATGCTTAGTAAAAAGAGTTGTGTCCACTTTGCCTTTAATAAAATCATTTGAAATGAGAAAACTAGAAAGCCTTTCATACCAAGCTCTTGGAGCTTGTTTCAATCCATACAAAGCTTTATCAAGTTTAAAAACAAAATCGGGATGAACATGATCAACAAAACCGGGAGGTTGAGAAACATAAACTTCTTCATTAATAAAACCATTTAAAAATGCACTTTTTACATCCATTTGAAAAAGTTTAAAATTTTTAAAACATGCAAAAGCTAGTGTCATCCGTATGGCTTCAAGCCGTGCTACGGGTGCAAATGTCTCCTCAAAGTCAATTCCTCAACTTGAGTGTAACCTTGGGCCACTAACCTAGCTTTATTCCTAATGACATTTCCGGACTCATCCATCTTGTTTCTAAAGATCCACTTAGTACCAATTATTGGTCTATCGTGGGGCTTAGGAACAAGGTGCCAAACTTGGTTGCGCTCAAATTAATTGAGTTCCTCTTGCATGGCAAGCAACCAATATGGGTCCGTCTCGGCTTCGAGAATGCCTTTGGGTTCAAAATGAGAAATGAAAGCAAAGTTACCACATAGGTCATGGAGTTTGGAGCGCGTAGTGACTCCTTTAGATGCATCACCCAAGATGAGCTCCTTAGGATGATTTGTAGCGTATCTCCAAGCTTTAGGAAGCGGTTGAGTGCTTTCCTCCTTATCCTCTTGAACTTCACCAATAGGATCTAGCTTTTCTTCTTGAGCGGGTGAGTCCTTCAAGGATAGTCTCTCCATGTCTTCACCTAATGGTTCAAACTCTACAACATTCTCAACAAACACATTAGATTCTTCAAACTTAACATGCATGGATTCTTCAATGGTTTGAGAAGATCTAATGAAAACTCTATATGCTTTGCTAGTAGAGGAATATCCAACAAAGATAGCCTCATAAGCCTTAGCATCAAATTTACTCAAATTATCCTTAGTATTCAAAACAAAACACTTGCATCCAAAAACTTTAAAATATGCAACATTTGGTTTTCTAGAATGATATATTTCAAATGATGTTTTTGAAGAATTTTTGCACAAATAAATACGATTCGATATATAGCAAGCGGTGTTTACGGCCTCGGCCCATAAATATTGAGGGAGGTCATATTCACTTATCATTGTCCTAGCCATCTCTTGAAGTGTTCTATTTTTCCTTTCTACTACTCCATTTTGTTGTGGAGTTCTAGGACAAGACATTTCATGCTTAATTCCCTTTTCATCACAATAAGTCATGAAGAGTTGGTTAACAAACTCACCACCTCTATCACTCCTTATTCTCAAAATCGGAAAACCCTTTTCTTTTTCAACTCTTTTTCGAAAAATTTTAAAATGAGAAAAAGTTTGATCTTTATTTTGTAAAAAGAAAACCCAAGTAAAACGGGAGAAATCATCAACCAAAACAAATGCAAATCTACTTCCATTTAAACTCTTAGTTTTAGTTGGTCCAAAAAGATCCATATGAATTAATTCTAAAGGCCTAGTTGACATGATATCCTTGATTGGTTTAAAGGAAGACTTGGTTTGTTTCCCAAGTTGGCACGCACTACAAATGCGGTCTTTCTCAAAATTCAAGCAAGGTATACCCTTCACCAATTCCTTTGAATTAATCCTAGAAATATGGTCAAAAGATGCATGTCCTAATCTTCTATGCCAAAGCCAAGAATTTTCATCAAAAGCATTTAAGCATTTAGTAGAACAATCTAAATTAAGCATGTCAATAATATAAACATTATTATCACGAAAACCGGTGAGAATACAAACATCAGATTTAACATCAAAAATCTTGCAAGAAGTATCATCAAAAACAACTTTAAGTCCACGATCACAAAGTTGGCTAATGCTAAGCAAATTATGTTTTAAACCATCTACTAAAACAACATTCTCAATAATAGGAGATGCACCAATTTGAATGTTACCTATACCGATGATAGTTCCTTTGGAGTCATCCCCGAAGGTGACGGTGCCACCTTCCATGTACCTTGATAGGGTTGTGAAGTTGTTGATGTCCCATGTCATGTGTCTTGAACAACCACTATCAAGGTACCACCGCTCCCTACGTCTTGGAGCTTTGGTGTGTACCTACATCAAACAATTTAAGACTTGATTTTGGTACCCACATTTTCTTGGGTCCTCTAGGGTTAGTGTCATGAACCCAAACAAGATTATTTGTTCTATTTAGTTGATCATAGCAAAACTTAGCTAAATGTCCATTTTTGCCACAATATGTGCATCTATACACTCTACCATATTTAAAAGCATAATGAGTGTGTGATTTGTGAGCATGGGCATTGTGAGCATGAACATGAGACGTGTTAGGTGTAGTGTGAGCGTGAGGAATCTTAGCATGAGATGTGTGCTTTTTAGAAAATTTTTCTTCAAGTTTCTTAGTATTAAAGGCACAATCTTTTAAAACTTTTTCAAAATCATTCATTTTGGATTTAAAAGAAGAAATTTCTTTTTCATCAATAATAGGAGATTTTGCCTTACAAGTACTCTTGTAGGCACAAAATTCTTTTTGCATGGAAATGAAATTAGAAGAAATATCATCTTTTTCTTTAGAAACAATGGCAAGTTGATTCTTAAGAAAAGCAACTTCTTTTTGTAATTTTATGCATTCAATTTTCTTGTTATCATAAGTTTCAGAAAGTTCTACAAAAGCATGCACTAGAACTTCCTTACTTACATCATCATCTTCATCATCAAGGGATTGAGGGTTACCTTGGGTGTGTTTGTCATGAAACACATGTTAGCTTGATCCACCTCCTCTTCGGACTCGCTTTCCGAATCCCATGTTGCTTTGTAGGCTTTCTTCTCCTCCGGTTTCTTTGGCTTGAAGGAGGAAGTCATCTTCTTCTTGAACTCCGGACAATCCGCCATGATATGTCCGGGTTTGCGGCAATTATAGCAAATGATCTTCCGCTCCTCTTTGCCCTCGAATCTTCTCCGGAAGTTGAACTTGTTCTTTCGGTACAACCTCTTGACATTCCGCACAAGTAGAGTTAGCTCCTCATCTTCTTCTTCGTCTTCATCATCGTCATTATTGGTGGATGAAGTCTTGAAGGCTATGGATTTCTTCTTTGAAGTAGTGGCTTCTTCTCTTGCCTTCTTCTCCATCTCATGGGTCTTTAGGTTCCCAATGAGACTAATGATGTCCATCTCGTCCTTGTCGTTCAACTCCTTTAAGGTGGTGGCCTTGATCTCCCATGATGAAGGAAGAGCCCGAATTGCTTTCCGCACCTTTTGATCGTTGGAGATGTCATCACCTAAGGAAGAAAGACCATTAGTGATTTTAGTAAACCTTGTAGCCATACTATCAATAGACTCATCATCAAGCATTTTAAATGACTCATATTGGGACCTCAAGAGATCTATCTTAGCTCTCTTGACTTGTGAAGTCCCCTCGTGTGTGACCAATAAGTGTTGCCAAATCTCATAGGCGGATTGGCAATGAATTACCCTTGTAAGGTCATCCTCATTCAAGGCGGTTAATAAGGAGTTTTGGGCCTTGGAGTTAGCCTCATATAGTTTAAAGTCAAGGTCGGTCCAAGTGCTCTCATCACCATCGGGTGCTACATAGGGTTTGGTCAAGGACTTGGCTACTAAGCTACCCAAAGATTGCAAAAATATAGTCATCCTAACCTTCCAAATTGGGAAATTGAGGCCATCAAATTTAGGTGGGGATTTAATGTTGTCGGCCATGTTTACTAGTGATGAATGAATGAAAAGAAAATGTTGATTAGCAATATTTTAAGGATCTCTCTATGGATGTTAAGCCAAACCTAGAGTCCAAGCTCTGATACCAATTGAAAAGTCACCTAGAGGGGGGGTGAATAGGTGACAATGCTAATCACGGGGCAAATAAAAAATTTAAAGCTACAACAATCAAGTTTCACAAGATGAATGCAAGCAAGTAAATATGACAATGATTATGATGAGCAAGAATAAGAGCAAGTATAGTAAAAGAGTGCAAGAAAGTAAACCAATCGCAAACACAAGGATATGTTATCGAGGTTCGAGCACCCAGCTCTACTCCCCGCCTTCCCCAGAAGGATTCTAGCTACTTCCACTATCACAAAGAACAATTACAATGGAGTACCCAACTCCTACAATCTCAAGAACAAGTGATTTCCTTGGTAGTCAAAAGACCACAAACTCTCTCTTTCAAAAATCTCTTCCCTTACAAAGGTCCTTAGAGAATAATGAGTAGAATTGAAGCTCTTTTGTGTAAGGAAAAGAAATTGAAATCAGAGAAAAACTTTTAAAAACCCTTCAGAAAATTGAGAGAATTTAGCACAAAAACCAAGAACTTTGAAAGCCTTAAACTTTTGAATTTTTAGCAATAATTGTTGTTGTAACCAATCTCTCCCCAAACACCCCTATTTATAGGAGAGGGCTAGGGTTTAGGGATAAAACATATTTACTGATGTTTAGGAGGTAATTAGATCAAAATATATCTTTAAACGAATTTTTAAACACAAAAGACAAAAATAAACAGCTCTTAAAAATCTGCCCGTTACTGTTCAAACGGTCAGATCGGTCGACCGGGCCGGTCGACCGGTAGTACAAAAATTCGACCGTTATAGGCTAGCGGTCGACCGACCCGGTCGACGATAAAACCTGTGAGCAAAAGCAATAGTCCGGTCGACCGCCTCGGTCGACCGACAGACATGTACATGGATACGTGCATCTGCCAGAACTTCGGTCGACTGGTCCGGTCGACCGGACCAGACTGACACAGACTCGGTCGACTGCCCCGGTCGACCGGATCAGGTCAAAAATTGATTTTAGAAAAGAAAACAAAGAGGATTTTGATTTTAACAAAAATACTTTTGAACAGGAAATAGAATTAAACATAAAGATGTATTTGTAGGCAAAAACTTGTATGCAAAATATTTTTGTATAATTTATGAGAAATTATTTTGGAATGAGCATGTGCGCAAAAACGTGTGTGATAGAGCTTCAAACCTATCCACTATTCTTTAACATACTATAAACTGAAAAACAAATTACATGAAGACTTCTTGTGCTATCTTCAAGTCTTTGAGCCATCCAATGCCTTGCTAGTGCCTTCTCTTCTATGATCCTTCCTTGATGTGCAATTTGCCTTCCTTGCTTTGTGGAACTTAGAAGTTCTTACAATAGCTAAGCAAATGGTCTCTAAACATGGTACAAAACCTGAAACTCATCTTAACAAACTTGTTAGTACCAAATAGCTCTAATTTGGTTTGTCATCATCAAAACACAAAACAATTGGAGAGTGTAACCTCTTGGGCCAACAGACACTTTGTGTGCACAAATGCTCCTCCTGCAGAAAATAAGTTATACGTTCTCCCCCTGCAGAAAATAGATTATAACAGATATAGAAACACTTGTGTTCTCTCCCTGCAACAAATATATCATAACATGTATATATATGACAAATACTTGAAGTAATGTCCTTATCAAACTTCTTATATGGTACCTGAAAAAATAAACATTAGATGGTACCAATCATAAGAGTAAAACATTAACCTTTAGAAGACCAAACCCAATTTGAATTTGGTTTCCATCTGTTAGTATACACATAATTGCATGAATTACATATATCATGTATGTATGATGCAATATAAGTATTTTGTCAAAAATGCTTAAGTTTTTAGGAATCCATATAAACTTATTCTTAATTCTTTTTGAAACAATATCAGACTTTCTTTTCACAAAAGAATTATATGGATTACTAACATATGAAGATTTTTCAAAAAATCTAATACCATAATGATTATGTGACATCTTTTGATATGATAGCAAATCATTCAACTTTTCTTTTCCTTGATTAAACTTAGTCACATTTTTTAAAATCTCTACATATTTCAGTTTGAAAATAGATATGTCTTTATCTAAAACTGAAATCCTTTCATTTAAAGACAAAGTTTCCTTTTAAGCAAAATATTTTCTTTTATAAAATTCTCATTATCCTTTTTCAATGATGATATTACTATTTCAAAATCATCTTTTTGAGAATTTATAGAAGAAACATAACATGAATTTTCTTTGAAAAGTTTTTCATTTTCCTTTAATAAAACTTTATTCTTCATTTTTTCATTCTTTAGATCATTGAATAATTCATGGAATGCATCTAAAAGTTCAGTATATTGTACCTCATCTTCTTCTAGCGCCATGTAACAGATGTTGGCATGTTCAGTGGTTTCTTCTTCGTCAGAGAAAGAGGAATCACTATTTTCCCATGATGCTTTGTAGTCTTTCTTCTTTCTGAACTTTTTGCTCTTGAATTTACCTTTGTTTTTTAGCAATGGGCAATCCTTCTTCATATGACCTATTTTATTGCAATTAAAACATTTAAATTTACCTTGCTTTAAGAATCTTCTGAATTTTCTTAAAAGCATTGCCATCTCCTCTTCATCGTCATCTGAATTGTCCGTGTCTGAGGATGCATGGAAGGCAAGTTCTTTCTTCTTTGAGAGAGATTATTATTCATCCTTCTTTCTTTCTTCGAGTTGCACTTCATATGCCATTAGATTACCAATAAGATTTTCTAACGACATTGTTGAGAGATCATTCGTTTCTTCGATTGCGGTTGTCTTCTTCTCCCAATCTGAAGTGAGTGCACGAAGGATCTTGCGAACTTTTTCGACTTGGGTGTATTCCTTTCCAAGGGATGCTAAGGAATTGGTTATGTCGGTGAATCTTGTAACCATTTCTGTGGTTTCATTCTCCTTCATTTTGAAAAGTTCAAACCTGTGGACAAGAATAGAAATCTTAGATTCTTTAACCTTATTTGTGCCTTCATGTGTTACCTGAAGAGTATGCCATATTTGATTTGCAGAAGTGGCAGTTGACACGCGGTTGAATTCTTCTTTGTTTAAGGCACAGAATAAAGTATTCATCGCTTTGGCGTCAAGGTTCGCATTCCTCTTTTGATCATCACTCCAAGAGTTGTAGTGGGTAGTCGGCTTAGTGTACGGTGCTTCTACGATGTTCCAAAGTTCGTAGTTGAGCGATTACATGTAGATCTTCATTCTACACTTTCAATAGTTGTAGTTGGATCCGTCAAATAGCGGTGGTCGTTGTGTAGAATATCCTTCTTTGAATTGTGACGAAGGATACTCCGTTGCCATCTTTGTAGATTGTTGACTAGGTATGCAGGGCTCTGATACCAAATGTTGGTCCTGAGATGATGCCAATTGTGGATCTAAAATATACGAGTCAACACTCACAAGAATATTAGTATTAAAGAAATAAAGTACTTGCAATTAAAAGGAAATAAATCACAGAAAATGATAACAACGCAAACATGAGAGATTTATCCTGGTTCGGTCCTTGTGACCTACATCCAGTCCCCAAGCCTCCTGTTGACTGATTTTTCCTGCACACAAAAATTAGAATATTAGATTAAGAATAGATCGTGCGAGGAATCAGTTCTAATCCGCGGTAGCAGGGCTATGCGGGTCGTGATCCTCAGGGAGGGACTGCGATGGAAGCGTTAAGCAAGTTTCTCTAAAAATTTATCTTTTTTAGTTATTTTGTTAGTCACGATGGTATTTACAATGGGTGGTATTTACAGTGAAGTGGAAAAGAAGAATTTAGGAAGATGTGGATCTAAACTAAAGGAAGAAAAGAAAGAAAGATTACCTCTTCAGTCTGCTTACCGTTTGAACCGTTGCGATGATTTACCTTTTCTTAGAAGGCGTACAAGCATGGCATATAGGATCGTCCGCCTTCTTAACTATGGAATAAAAAGCAACTAGGGAATAAAAAGCAACTATGAAGACCTGTTCATCGCCATAGGCCATCAAGGTTCCTTCTTCGGCTAGGTATTCTCGAAGCAGTTGGATCTCATGGTGGGCAAGACATTAGAGAAAGAAACAATGTCATAAACCAAAAATAGAAAAAACATGATAGACAAAGATAGAGACACAATAAAACATAAAAATAACAAAACAAGCTTTGATTTGATTTAAACAATGGAGGAAAATTTACAACTTACACCGGCTGTCACCATCGGTACAAGAGGATCCCTTCCTCCATGAATGCAACATCTCCTCTCAGCTTTCACAAAAAGAAAATAAAAATTTACAATGGAATCTAACCTAAAACCTAAAAACCCTAGCTTTTGGCCCTTTGCTGGACGCTGGACACCCTTTGCGTTGCACTGCAGGTGATATTTATAGGTGCAGAAGGCTACAGAGTCCCGGACGAAACTGCCCACGAAATTTGGAATCAGGATCTTATCAAAGTGCCGCGGATTTGCGGCGGTTCCGCGGCACTTTTGTGGCTTCTGGCCACGCGCTTTGGCGCGTGGCCTCTCCTGGTCCGTCCATGTGGGCGCCTGCTTCTAGAATTGTAATCCTGGCCTTTTAAATCTGGATTTTCGAGGTAACTTGGTAATCAAGTTACCCTTAATCCAGATTTCTTCAAATCTTCCTCCCACGAATTTTCTTCTTATCTTGGCCTTTTATTCTCATCCTGCAGGTGTTTAGGGTTGGATAGAAGTCTATCCTTCCCTAATTTCTGATTTTTGCAACTTTTAGCCCTTGCATTTGCATTTTGACTCTTTGTATTTGCGCTTTTTCACCTGGGCTTCAAACATGGGCTTGGATCTGGGCTTTTGGGCTCTTTAGGCTTTATTTATTGCTAAAATAACAATTCGAGGCCTGCACACAATAAATTACTAATTATTAATAAATGTGCAGAATTAAATGAATAAATATGAAAATGTGATGGTAAATATGATGATAAAAATGCACTTTTGACTACCAATCACACCCCCACACTTATCTTTTTGCTCGTCCTCGAGTAAAAACAAAGAAAAAGAAAAAGAAATGAAAAGTTAATCTAACCTAACTCACTTTCGTAGGAATCACGATTGCACTTAGCACGTGCAACAAGCCGTTAAACCCCTAGGTTACCCTAGAGGACGAGTGTTGTCTCGTGAGGGTTTTCAGCGGATTGCACCCACAAAATCCATAAAAAGGAAAATATTTGAATTATTATTGAAGAGACTAAGTAGTCTATAAGTTTTAGGATTATCATTTTTATTTATTCTTCAAACCTAGTCTTTATAAAGTCAATTGTTATTCATTTTAGGTAAGGATTAAAATTGAATTTCTAATATAGTCTTTTTCGTTACCAAAAATCATATGCATCCTTATGAATTTTTACTAGCAATTCCTTAACTTAGACTCTCATGCCTCTTTATTATTTTTATAACATCATCTAATTTTCTTTCGTGTAAGTATCAAGGCTTCTTGAGGCCCTCATACCTAACTAATTGACTATTAGATGTGTTAATATAATTTTTTTTTTTTTTTTTGGCATGTATAACTCATCTAATTTTCTTTCGTATAAGTATCAAGGCTTCTTGAGGCCCTCATACCTAACTAATTGACTAATAGATGTGTTAATACATATATTATATTTCTTAGTCTTCTTAGGCTTTCTAATCCACCCATGTAACGAACTTAAAGTCGGTGGCTCCCAAACCAGTCGGCTTTAGGGCACCAAGTGAGAAAACACCCCGCGGACTCAAATTCGAGTGAATTAGGCCCCAAAACTAAGGACTTTATTTTATTTACTCACCTTTAGGCATGAATACTTATGCTTCTTGAGGCACATGTATCAGCTTAATTGGTGAATTATTTTTTTTTTCCCTTTTTTTTTTTTTATTATTATTTTTTTATGAGGCACAAGGTCTTTGTCTTAGAATCCTAGATATGCATTTGGTATGCACATTTCATTAAGGTAAAAATCAAGACTAATTATTTATTCAATTTCTCTCCTATACCTAAAAATTAAACAATTTATTTATTTTGACCAAGTTTTTAGAAATCCTAATCATGATTTTCCTAATCCTTAAACTAACTTAGATTTCTTTCAAAAAATAAGTCAAAATATTTCCTTTTTATAACATTTTTTTTTTAAAAAAATTTTTTTTATTAGCAAATTTTGTTAGTGTCTACCTATGTTAGTATGTTAGTAAAGCCCACCCCCACACTTATCTCATGCATTGTCCTCAATGTATGAATGAATGCATATATGCATGAAACAGAACAAGGGAAGGCGGAAGTTACCTTAGGGTGGTGGTTCCGGAGGTGGTCTAATTGGTCCACGAAATGCGGCCCAACCAAGATAACAGATAATTTGGTGGAACCCACCAGAAACTTTCCTTACATAACCCACTAAAATATATGTATAATCATTTTTTAGAATTTCCACCCCATCAAATTTCCAAATTTCATAATAAATTTCAGAGTTAATTGTCTCAACCTCCTTGTCCCAAAATGGAGTATGAAAAGATGGAATGATTGACTTGGACATGGGAAGTACGGGAACGAATACTGACTCAGGGAAGAAGCTCAAATCAAGTAAGGGCTCAGGAGTCGGGCTAAGTTCGAGAAGTGGGTCCAAGTCAAAAAATTGAAACTCAAGTCCACAATCATCTTCCCACAATGGAATGTGACTCAATGGTGGTGATTCAAGTTCAGGAATGATAGATGTGGGAATCAAAACTGACTCTAAAATATTACCTAAGTCGGGTAACAAAACAGGAGTCAATAATGATTCAGGAATTTGAACTTGATCATAGATTTGAGAATCTAGGTCACATTCGAGTTCTAATTCGGGAAAGGAAAAACTTGCCAAATTATCAGAATTTGAAGTTTCGGCAAGTTCACAAGATGGTACTGAATTAGAAACTTGTTGTTCCAAGCAACTTGGTTCGTCGGCTCTAATCAAGTGGTCATCGATATCAGAATCAGCCGGCCGGTGTAAGCATTCCACCATCAAATCTATGTCATGATCACGGGCTAATTTAGCCTCAGTCATGGCAGCTAGCATCCCTTCATAGTCGATAGGTGGATCATATTCTGATTGGACTTGAAAATAGGACGGGTAATCGTGATAAATTAGTGAGTCGGTGGACTCACGTATCATCATGTCTAAAATTGATGGTGATTTTTGCTTGGACTCATTCCTACTCATCATTTCCAAGATAGATGGATTTCTATTCTGAATGGGTGGATCTGAGTATGAATTTTGGGAAGAATGTGGACTAGATGGATATGAAGGACAATTAGGTTGAGAATTAGACTCGGGGGACTCGAAACCCCATGAACTCTGTGACGAGTTGAAATTATTATGAAGATTATAGTCATAAGATGGAGTGTGTGGGTTATATTCATTCGGATAAGACCATTCCGGCACACTAGATTGGTCAAAGTTAGGGTATGCCGGGTTGGTAATATCCGAATAATAGTTAGGGGTGTAATATGGATTAAAATTGGAATTATTATTATATGCCATATCACACCAACACAAACAAAACAAACAAATAAACAAACAAAAAGAAAAATTCTAATCTAAGTTAGGGTAGACCTATGACCTAGACGACTCCTAACTGGTTAGACTTTCCACGGGAGGTCGGGTGCAGACTTTGACCACAAGTTAATCAGCCAGGTCGGGGCAAGAATGGTGGGAGGTTTTCCGTCAAAGACGTTCCTTAATTAAATAACCACCACACTTCGGGCTTTCGGCCCTCAATCCCCTTCCTAGACACTGATTTGGCAGGAGTCAACTTCCAACACCGTTCCTCCTTAGGATAATCTCCTATTGAGTCCGAGATGTCCCTAGGGCCAACGTCTACTAATTTTTAAGTTAGGCTTGGGTTAGTGAGTGCTTTGGATATGATTTTTGGGCTAAGGAAGGGTGATGAAATCCCCACCTTATCTTGTTAATGGGTTATGCCCTTAAGATGAATTAGTGCAAGTGTACAAGATAAATAAATAAGAATCACTCAAAGCAGAAAATCAACCAAGAGATGAATCCTATCTATCATGCAATGCGTACGTACCTTGCTTCTCCAGCACTCTTCAACAGTAAATAAAAATAATTGAAAAGACACGTGCCTAATATGCAAACGTCTAATCAAATTTTATTTTTAACAACCAATAATTTACTGTTGAATTATTAGCAATTTACAGGTATATCACAGAACAAAACAGAATAGAGCAGTAAGCAGTAATCTCAAATTTCAGCAATCTGCAAAAAAAATTGAATCAGTAGTCCTTACTGTTGCCGCGTTTCCGCGGCTCTGGCCGCGGATCCGCGGCAAAACAGTGGGCTCCTGTGCTCTGCCTTCGAGGGCAGAGGCACAGGGCAGCTATATGTCCACTGCAGCTGCTGTTTTCTGTTTTCTGTTCTCCAAACCTGCAAACAGAAAAGAATAAAGAATTAGTTAAAAATTAAATTTTTTTGTTTTAGAGATAACTTACCGTCCCTCCCCGGCAACGGCGCCAATTTTGTTGACTGATTTTTCCTGCACACAAAAATTAGAATATTAGATTAAGAATAGATCGTGCGAGGAATCAGTTCTAATCCGCGGTAGCAGGGCTATGCGGGTCGTGATCCTCAGGGAGGGACTGCGATGGAAGCGTTAAGCAAGTTTCTCTAAAAATTTATCTTTTTTAGTTATTTTGTTAGTCACGATGGTATTTACAATGGGTGGTATTTACAGTGAAGTGGAAAAGAAGAATTTAGGAAGATGTGGATCTAAACTAAAGGAAGAAAAGAAAGAAAGATTACCTCTTCAGTCTGCTTACCGTTTGAACCGTTGCGATGATTTACCTTTTCTTAGAAGGCGTACAAGCATGGCATATAGGATCGTCCGCCTTCTTAACTATGGAATAAAAAGCAACTAGGGAATAAAAAGCAACTATGAAGACCTGTTCATCGCCATAGGCCATCAAGGTTCCTTCTTCGGCTAGGTATTCTCGAAGCACTTGGATCTCATGGTGGGCAAGACATTAGAGAAAGAAACAATGTCATAAACCAAAAATAGAAAAACAATGATAGACAAAGATAGAGACACAATAAAACATAAAAGTAACAAAACAAGCTTTGATTTGATTTAAACAATGGAGGAAAATTTACAACTTACACCGGCTGTCACCATCGGTACAAGAGGATCCCTTCCTCCATGAATGCAACATCTCCTCTCAGCCAATTTTGTTGACTGATTTTTCCTGCACACAAAAATTAGAATATTAGATTAAGAATAGATCGTGCGAGGAATCAGTTCTAATCCGCGGTAGCAGGGCTATGCGGGTCGTGATCCTCAGGGAGGGACTGCGATGGAAGCGTTAAGCAAGTTTCTCTAAAAATTTATCTTTTTTAGTTATTTTGTTAGTCACGATGGTATTTACAATGGGTGGTATTTACAGTGAAGTGGAAAAGAAGAATTTAGGAAGATGTGGATCTAAACTAAAGGAAGAAAAGAAAGAAAGATTACCTCTTCAGTCTGCTTACCGTTTGAACCGTTGCGATGATTTACCTTTTCTTAGAAGGCGTACAAGCATGGCATATAGGATCGTCCGCCTTCTTAACTATGGAATAAAAAGCAACTAGGGAATAAAAAGCAACTATGAAGACCTGTTCATCGCCATAGGCCATCAAGGTTCCTTCTTCGGCTAGGTATTCTCGAAGCAGTTGGATCTCATGGTGGGCAAGACATTAGAGAAAGAAACAATGTCATAAACCAAAAATAGAAAAAACAATGATAGACAAAGATAGAGACACAATAAAACATAAAAATAACAAAACAAGCTTTGATTTGATTTAAACAATGGAGGAAAATTTACAACTTACACCGGCTGTCACCATCGGTACAAGAGGATCCCTTCCTCCATGAATGCAACATCTCCTCTCAGCTTTCACAAAAAGAAAATAAAAATTTACAATGGAATCTAACCTAAAACCTAAAAACCCTAGCTTTTGGCCCTTTGCTGGACGCTGGACACCCTTTGCGTTGCACTGCAGGTGATATTTATAGGTGCAGAAGGCTACAGAGTCCCGGACGAAACTGCCCACGAAATTTGGAATCAGGATCTTATCAAAGTGCCGCGGATTTGCGGCGGTTCCGCGGCACTTTTGTGGCTTCTGGCCACGCGCTTTGGCGCGTGGCCTCTCCTGGTCCGTCCATGTGGGCGCCTGCTTCTAGAATTGTAATCCTGGCCTTTTAAATCTGGATTTTCGAGGTAACTTGGTAATCAAGTTACCCTTAATCCAGATTTCTTCAAATCTTCCTCCCACGAATTTTCTTCTTATCTTGGCCTTTTATTCTCATCCTGCAGGTGTTTAGGGTTGGATAGAAGTCTATCCTTCCCTAATTTCTGATTTTTGCAACTTTTAGCCCTTGCATTTGCATTTTGACTCTTTGTATTTGCGCTTTTTCACCTGGGCTTCAAACATGGGCTTGGATCTGGGCTTTTGGGCTCTTTAGGCTTTATTTATTGCTAAAATAACAATTCGAGGCCTGCACACAATAAATTACTAATTATTAATAAATGTGCAGAATTAAATGAATAAATATGAAAATGTGATGGTAAATATGATGATAAAAATGCACTTTTGACTACCAATCACCTCCCGCTTGAGATTTTCCTTTATCCTTGACTTTGTACACCTAAAATCAACACCTTGCACACCACTTGACAAATCTCCTTTGCCAAATGTGTACAACTCCTCTTACAACCAAGAGAACAAAACACCTTGTACAACCTCTCTTCTACACCAAGAAGACGCTCTTGTACAATGATTCCTTTGAGTGATTACAACCTTTCCTATAAGCCTTTATTCAGTATGTGATCGTGGACAAGGGCTAATATAGGTAAACTTTCAGAGATCTTCACAAAAGAGTAGGAATTGGTGAAGAACTGGAAGTGGGAACAGTTTTCAGATAACCAGAATATTTTTCAGAGTTTTTGGGCTGAAAACTATATATTTGAATTGGTATTTTGGCCTAAGATAACAATCCTATTTATAGCTGAACTCTAGGGTTAGTTAGGGTAGTTATTAGGACCATTTTGAATATTCAAATGTTGGATAACGTTGAAGAAAATACCAGAAAACAGAAACTGTCCAACAGTCAGAAACTGCCATTAGTCGACTTGAGATATGGGTTAGTTGACTAGGGTAGGCAAATTTCAATGGGTTAGTCGACTATAGAAAAGACCAAGTCGACTAGGTCATGATAAATTCAAACGACAAGTTTCTGGAAACTGAACCAAGTCGACCACAACTATATTATAAGTCGACTAGGCCAGGTATTAGTCGACTAGGTATTCTGTTAAGTCGACTAGAAGTGACAAATAGAGAGTTGGGTTCTTTCAGGACAAAAGTCTAGTCGACTAGGGAAATGGTCAAGTCGACTATACCATGTATAAGTCGACTTGAAAATAGTATAAGTCGACTAATATACTAAGATATGTGTGTGTGCATCAAGGCTTTTAACATGCTATTTAACCATTACAATACACATCAATAGCAACTCTCTTTGGGAAGTCTTGATCATGAAGAACTCTTGAATAGGCTTGTGATAGAGCTCCAAATGACATGGCTTCATAAATGTCTCATCAAAAGCAAGTTCCAACAACGTGTACATGTGTGTATGTGTACATATGCATCAAGGATAGAGTACTTACCTAAAATCTAGAAATACTGATACCACGTGCACGTATGCACGTGTAGGAAGGGGGTGTGTATGAGTGTGTGTGCAGCCCAAGGTGCTGGCCATGAGTGCTAGAGGAAGAGGGAAAGAGAAAGTGAAGGAAAAGAGAGAGAAACCCAAAGAGAGAAATTAGGGTTTTGTAACTAGTGGAGAGAATCTATTGACTTTGTGACATCAAAAGATAACTTAGCGGATCCGTCCACTAAAGACTTGAGTGGAGAGCGTATAAACTGCGCACCAAAGTTAATGGGGCTAAAACTCTAACTATATCGAGTCAGTTTAATGAAAACCTCACTTGGAGATTAGAGATCTCACGTACTAAGTTCAACAGGAAAAACTAGTTATGTTTTCTCTGCGAATAAGCACTTAGGAGCTTGACTCTAACCTATTCCTATAGTGCACCGAAGTACTTTCTACAATTGGATTTAGGATAAGGTTAACATTTTTAATGATGCATACTGCTTGTTATCAAAACAGTGGAGTAGAATAGACTATACTTAATAGGACAATCACCTAATTGAGTGTAGAGATGGACCGGCTTTTTGGGAATCTCTGTGGAGGTTGTGATTCCCTAAACACACTCTCTGATACCTAGAATGTCCAGGGCCAAAATAGACACAGTCGAGAACCAAAGTTGATTTTAAAAACTTACTATATGAGACATGTTAACTTGGCTTACACAAATAGCCGATAGTTCAAGACCTAATTCACTGATTGGCCAGTAAATCTGATAAGGTTTTCGCTATAAAAGGTTCAAGACTTAGTTCACCTATTCTGATGCTATTTTTTCTAAAGTACTTTTTACTATAAAGTCAGTTCCATACTGTATTTATTTTCTTAAATCTCCATTAATTGTAGGAGATTGTTGGGAAATATGAAATTTCAAGTGAATTTTGAGCTGAATTTTATAACGTGATCCATTGCTAGAAACACACAGGTAATGGTTGGAATGTGTTCTCCTTCTATTTGGAATGAACGTGATATGTTCACATATTCAATTCCGTTCCCGAATGGATGAGATATTCAAGTTGAAGTTAACCTAATTCAATAGCTAAAAGGAGAGCAAAAGGAGTAGAAATCATTAAGTCCCTCATTGAAAGTGTTGTGAAAAGTTGAGTAGTTTAAATATGAAAAATTGAGAGCTCAGGCGTGCCCTCAATGTACTCAGAGTTTTTACGCGTGTTTTGGGAGGAAACCATGTCAATTTGCGCACGTGAGCTACAGTCGCACAGCCCGGTGCCAGTGACTGGTGATGCGCGTGGACCGGCCGGGCATGGGCAAGGCCTGCCCTCATGCGGCCCATTCCTTTTTTGGACTGGACCGAGCTGCAGCCAGCCCGCTTCAGTTTGGAAATGGGTGTGGGAATCAAGTACGGGCCGCAACTCGACCCTGCCTGGTGCGTGCCCTACTAGTTTCTAGAAATGGACGGTTATCTCCAATCGCATAATGAAATGTTGTAACCACTCATTCCAATCCCTATATAAATCAGGGTTTTTCTCATTTCAAACACATAGAAAACTGAGAAGATCTTAATTCACTCATAATTCAACAAAGATTCCTCTCTTCTCCCTCTACTATGAATATTCCTCAAAATTGCAGACAAATATTCTCTTTCTTGAAATTTGTCTTGGTCTGAATTTCTGCTTTAATTCCAGTGAAAGATTATACGTGACGGAAAGTTGAAAGTATATTGCAAAGTTTCCTTGAATTAATGAAAGATTACAACAGTTTAAATTTCAATTACCAGAGAGAGGAGATGTTCAAGCTCAAATCTCCTCTTTATTTAGTGTTGGGTCCTTTGCATAGCGGTGGAAAGTGAATCTTATTTTCTTTTAACCGGCTGAACGTCAAGCCCCTTTAGAAATTTTCTCCTTAGGTCACTAATGGAGTGGCACAGCTTCTATCCAATGAAATCTCAAGGAGATTTGGGAAATACTTGAACTCAGCATGTTTGTGTAGAAGAGTTGAACTCTTTGTAAGGCCAATATTTCTCAGCTAAAAATTCTGACCCCTTTTTAATAACAAACTGAACTATTTATAGGGAGGAATAGGGATAAAACTGTCCCCTAAAAACTCTCTATAATGGGGGTTAACTCCCCTAATTATGTGGGTAGTACTTGACCCCATAATGAGGGTAGTTATAACTGAGACGCAGGGCTCACTTGCAGTCAAAGCGCAGGCTTGAGCCCTGCATTTAGCCATTGAGATGATGCGGGCCTCGAACCTCGTGTTTGGTACTGAGACACGAGCTTCAAACTCTATGTTTCTTCATGACGTGATGTTGAACGCGAGTCTCGATCTCCGCGCTTGGGTGCTACTGTAGCGTTGAAACGCAGGCGTTGAGCCCTACGTTTTGTTACTGCAGTGATGTTGAGACGCGAACCTCAAGCCTGCATTTTGGTACCGTGGTGATGTTGAGACGCGGGCCTCAAGCCCTGCATTTTAGCACTACATCAATGGCTTTGATTAGCCTTGTGTCTGAAGTATGGACTCTGTTATCTGATGACTTGTCTTCAGTGATTTTTAGATAGTCTACAGAACCCCCTTCAAAGTTTTGAAACTCCGCGGTTGACTGGGACGGGTTTTGAAACACTTTGGACTTTTCTTTTGGCAGCAATCTCTCAAGCTAGACTGGCAATCTTCTGCCATACCTGGAGCTTGATCTTGTCTGGATCTTGGTTTTCATGAGTGTACTATTAAACTCTTTGAAGCCACAAGAGATGATCGTCGTGAGTGTCTAGATATACAGTCCAAACCTCATCGGTACTCTGAGCTAGTTGTCGGTGTACTGTTGAGCTGGGGAAAATCGCCAATTGCTTTTACTAGTATACTGTTGCACTGAATACAGAAGCAAAGATTGAACATAGGTCTTGTAGATGCAAAGTTCGTGTTGCCTTGGAGACGCGGTCTCGTCTGGAGTAGAAACGTGACTCTGATTCATTGGAGAGACGCGAACATCAAAGTGAAAACACCGCTCTCACTTTGTTGAAGTGACATAGACTTTGAAGTTGAGACGCAGACTTCTCTTTATTGCAGAGATGCGGTTCTATTGTTTTGCCAAGACGCGAGTTTCATTTGAAGTGAAGACGCACCTTTCACTTAATGTAAAAACGCGACTCTGAGCGTTACTAACACGAACTTGATTCAAAGTAGAGACGCAGCTCTTGTTTGGAACATAGACGCAGCACTCGAACGTTATAAATGTGGGGTTCTTCTTGTTTGGAGGCGCGACGTTCTTGGAACGTGATCCTTGCTTTTGAGTACGTTGACACGCGTTTGGCTGAGATTGGCCTCGAGATACACACCGTGTATCTCGGCCGACACGTCTTCCTATAAAAGGCATAGAACTTCCTTCAAGAGTCATCATTTGGCTCTTATTCCTCTTTTAACTCTGCGTCCAGAGTTTGTAAGTTTCTTCAAGCTTCGTTTAGAACCCAAAGCCTCAAGCTTTCAATTTCAATCTTCTTTGAAGATTTCACAGGTGAAATGGCTCCAGAACAGAAGCAGATCGCCTCCTCATCCGGTGCTGCTCCTTTAATTGCTCATGGGTGGCACACCTCTGGAAAAAGCCGCCATTTCAGGTAAAAATGACTTTCGCCATAAATGAACTCGAAGAGTTTTTTTTTAAACTTTTAAACTTCTATTGAAGTTAAACAGCCAACGAGGTTCATGGCCCGCATTTGAGTCGTGGATGCAGCTTTCATGTTGGTCGGCAAGACGCGGGTCTGAGGACCCTCGTGTCTTTGTCTTATCAATTTGACTATCGCATTTGTCTATTAGACGCAGTGTTGTGAACTTCGCGTTAGAGTCTCTTGAATGCGGGTCTCACATGGTTGAGCCCCGCGTTTGAAGTCCAACACTTAGAAAAGTTTTCAAGTCTTAGAGTTCAAACGCAGACTTCATGTGGTCCTCGTGTTTTTTTAGTCTCTCTTTTCTTCCTTTTGAATGCGGGTCTTAAGTGAGCCTCGTGTTTCAGTCATTGAACGCAGGCTTCATATGAATCTTTCGTTTGGGCTTCAATACTTAGTTGATTTCAAGCCTTTTTCTTTTTCGTACACTAATTGTTGTGTTTTTCCTTTTGCAGTCCGATGTTCATCCAATCCTTTGTCAAAAAGTGTCATTTTGGACATATTGGTGGTATTGACCTGAATATAATTTTTGTTCTTCAGAGGATTGCTCTAGTGATTGCTGGTAAATCAAAGGAGCAATGGAGCCAGATCAACAATGCCAGTATGTTTACTCTCCGGGAAATCATTTCCGACAGTCGGTACGAATCAGATTCGTGCACTATTAAAGAAGCCCGACTTCTTCTTTAGTGACACGATCGAGGAGGATGAGGTTGTTCTTTATGATGGAGATTAAAAGTGGCTCTAACAAATCGGTAATAGGAGATTCTTCCTCCCGAACATGGAACGGATGTATCCTTTGGCATACCTGCAGCATATATCCGTACGACGGACGATGGACTGAGAGTTGGTTAAACTAATCTCCGATGTTTCCTTGGGCAAGCTAGGTGCCCGCGAAGTCTTCACAATGGGCCATGGGAGGGATGTGCTGGGGTTGTAGCCTAGATCAGTCAGAGCTGAATACCAACAAAGGAGATGATTGAGTTGGAATTTGCACACAGAAAATACAGAATTTCAGAATTATATAATAGAACTGTGCAAGTACTCTATACTACCACTATAGCAAGTGCCTATGTGGGTCGTGATCTACAAGGAGGGACTAGCGATGGAAGCATTTTGTAAGTTCTCTTTTAAGTTACAAATTGGGTTAAAAATCTTCTTTTAGTTCTTAAAAAGAAAAAGAAAATAAGTTATGTTAAATTGTGAAAGTGGTAGATAGAAGGAGATTGTGATTTTGTACAAAGAAAGTGAAAAATAGTAGAAATTTTGTGATGGAGGTGATCTAAGCTAATGATTAAAAGAAAAGAAAGAAAACAAAAAAAAATACTTACCTTTTTTTAGGTTGATGACTTACCTGGAATCCTTGCATGTTTACCTGGATCTGGAGGAGATCAGCGCATACTCATAAGATTAACTCATTCTCAATTCACATTACATCATCAAGGCTTCTTCGAGCAAATATGAAATGATATAAATATAGGAAAGAATTCATTGTCATGAGCTATCGATGGCTCCCGCTAATGCAAAGCAATACCGATGCTATTTGACTCACTTGGACTATCATCAAAACCGAAAAAGGAAGATTAGAAAGAAGAAGAAAACGAAAATAAAGAAGAACATAAAAAAAGTTACCCTTTTATTGCTTGCAGAAATAATAGAAGAAAAGAGGAGGTTACATCAGTGTCACTCTCAACATAGATCTCTCTCTCTTACTTACATGAATCTTAGTCACCTATGCTTACAAAGAAACAAAAATTACATAAAATGAAAATAAAAACCTACACTAAAAAAATGAAAAACTAGCCTTCCTTCTCTACTTAATCGTCCCTTGCCTCTGATGTGTGGGGTATTTATAGGATAGAAATGGATAAGAAAATGAGTCTAAAAATAGGAGGAGCTGGCTATTTCTAAATTTGAATCTTCCCCTTATCTTAAAACTTGATTTGATGTGGATATTCAATTCTGATCTTCAGCTTGTTGGCATATTGATTGTTGAATATAACTTATCAAGTGATAGAATTAGAAATAGTGATCAACGTAAAGGTTGTAACCCTTTAAGTATTCTTTCTGGATCATCTTGAATCATCAGATTTGAGTTTCGGTAGAGAATTTATGATTCAAATACTAAAATATAGCAAATCTGAATCCGAGTCTAAATTACTTCATCTCATCCATTGATCTTCTCTCTATCTATTTATCTCTTTGAATTTTGAATTTTAGCTTTAGATTTGACGATCTATCTTTTTATCCTTAGTGAAACCGATAGAGCGTTCTTCTAATCCATTTTTCTTTTGAATTTTAATGATATTATCTCATCTGATATACTCGATCTTCAGAAAGATGGCATTAAAAACCTCTGGATTTGAATCGCTCCCCTTTCTTTTGAATTTTTGGATTTAACTGGATGAATCTGTCTATCTTTCTTTTTTCTTCCTTAGTTACCCTACACGCCATTAAACATGAAAATACATTAATAGCAGAGTTTTATTTAAATAAAAATGCAGAAATATGACACAGATGATATGAAAACATGCAATGCACTTGTGTGATCATACCCCCACACCTATCTTTTGCTCATCCTCGAACAAAATATCAAAACTAAACCTACGAATTTATTAGATCAGTTTTGCAGGCCACGCGATTGCACTGAGCATATGCAACAAGTCGTTAAACCTCTAGGTTCCCTTAGAGGATAAGTTTTGTCTTGTGAGAGTTTTCAGTGGATTACACCCACAAAATTCATAAAGAAAGAGAAACAAAGTGTTAGTATTTTGAAAACACATTTTGAAAATAATATTTAAAGTATTATTGTAAGAATTAAGTAATCTATAAGTTATAGAAAAACTGAACTTTTCATTCTTAAGTTTAGTCTTTATTCAAAAAGTTGTTATCAATCAAATCAAGGAGTCAAACAATATTTCTCATCATGTTTATTAGTTTACCCTAAGTTATATGCACCTTTATGAGCGTGAAATTTTGACTCGGGGTTCTTTAACTCTAACTCTTATGCCTTATTGTTATTATTTTTTAATTTTTGGTGATATTATTCCTTAGTTCTATTAGGCTTTCTAATCTGCCCACGTAACGAGCCTTTAATCAGTGACTCCTAAACCAAACGGTCTTAGGACACCGGGTGAGAAAACACCCCAAGGACTTAAGGACTCGAACAAACAAGGCCACAAACTAAGGATTTTATTATATGATCTACTTTTAGGCGTGAATACTTATGCTTTATGAGGCACAAATACCCAGCTTAATCAAAGAATTTTTGATATTATATATATACATATATTTAATAAGGCATAAGAGTCTTTATTTTTTGAACTCTGAGTGTGTAAGTGTATATAGCATGCATATTTCAATAAGGTAAAAATCAAGACTAAATTACTTTTCCAAATTTTCTTTCTAACCCTAGAAATCAAACAAATAATCTTATTTTGATCAAGTATAAGAAATCCTAATTATGATTCTCCTATTTCTTAAAATTAACTTAATTTCTTACAAAAAATATGTCAAAATATTGCTCTCTTCTCAAAAAAAAAATTTTAAAGAAAGGAAAATGTTAATTTTTTTATTTTAAATAAAAAAAACCTATGTTATGTTAGAACCCTCCCCCACACCTATCTTATGCATTGTCTTTAATGTATGAATGAACACATAGATACATGAAAAAGAAGAAAGGGAAGAAAAATATTACCTTAAGGTGATGGTTCCGGTGGCGGTCAGATTGGGTCAAGCGTTGCTATCAATTAAGATAATATGGTGGTTCACGGAACTCACCTTTATTGACCTATTTTCTATTTACATATTGACAGTCCCCAATATTAAAAGGATCATGAAACTTATTCCCTTTACATGACCGGTCGTGGAAAATCATCATGGAGTCATCATGGTCTATGCCTATGTCCAACAAAAGAATGTGACTTGGTGGAATGGTTGACTTGGACTCAAGAATGATAGGTTTAGGATTCAATACGAACTCGATAAAATTAACTTTGGGTTTGAGAGTCAATTTTGATTTAAGAGTTGAGTCCAAATCTAAGAATTGAAACTCACATTCTTTTCCATCAATAGAATGTGACTATCCAAAATTGGTGATTTAATTTCTAGAGGTATGGGTACGGGAATAAATGTTGGCTTGGGAAATTGTTGGGTAAGAATACTGGAGTCAACATAGATTCAAAGATGGTAAATGAATAACAAAGTTGGGGACCAGGTTCACATTCATAATCAAATTTAATATCATTAAAATGAAAACTTGCCAATTCGACAATGGGTTGATATTGGTCAAGTTCAAGGTTTTGTGCTAAAATTGAATCTTGGTCAAAGTCTTCAAGATACCATGATTTATGGTTTTCATCAATATGGCTAGAAGTGTCAGGAATAGTCAAAGATTGGATATGAAGAGTTTCCTTATTCCTACGCATGTTTTTGAATCGACTAAATCTTGCTTCTATCATATCGAGTGGATCACTTTGGAATTGAATCATGGATTCCATACTCTTTTCTAAGTCGGTATGTTCTTCTTGAAAAATAAAGTAAGGATCTGTGATTTAAAAATTTTGACAGAATTTTGGGTCTTCTAGAATTTGAATTCGTCGCTCAAGCTCTTCTAAAACTTCCATCCTCTTTTCCCAGCCAATTGTTTCTTCTAATGGTTGCTCAGGAGAAGGAGTATATGAAGCTGGGTGTTGGTAAGGTGGTTGACAATATGACTCGGGGAAGTTGTATCCCCATTGGCTCTGTGAAGAGTAGTGATGATTATTCCAGTCTTCTTCATAGTATTGGGACTGGGGCATGTATTGATTCGGATAAGACCAATCCAGCACACTAGGTTGGTTAAAGTTATGATATGTCGAGTTAGTAATATTCAAAAAAGAGGTCGGGGTGTAACATGGATTACCATTAAAATTGAAAATTTTGTTGTTATAAGCCATATCACAGAAGAAATGTCAAAAACAAATAAAGAAAAACAAATAAAAAGAAAAAAAATCTAACCTAAGTTAGGGTAGATCTTAGACCTAGACGACTCCAAACTAGTTAGACTGTCCACGGGGGTATATTGTCGAACCTGACCATAAGTTAATCGGCCATGTAGAGGCAAGAATTGTGGGAGGTATTCGTGCTTAAAAGCAACAGGCCTAATTAAGCCAGACTACCAGCCTTCGGGGTTTCACCCCTCAATCCCCAATCTTTGACACCGATTTGGCAAGAGTCAAATTCTAATCAACTTCCCCCTTAGGTCAGTCTCCTATTGAGTCTGAGATGTCCCTAGGTCCAACATATACTCAGTTTTAGTTAGGCTTGAGTTAGTGAGTAAGGAGATTGCTTGTGGGCTAAGGGAGGGTAATGACTTTCCCACCTTATCTTGTTTATAGGACAAGCCCTTAATTCAGTTTAGTGCAGTGTACAAGTATATAGAAAAAGTAACACTCAAGTAATATTTCATAAAAGAATGAACCTTACACTAAATGCTATGCACACATACTTTGACACCATAACTCTTTAACAGCAAATGAAAAATGTAACAAAATAGACACGTGCCTAAATGAAAAGTCTAAACCGTTTTTAGCATTTACAATCAACCTTTTATTGTTGAATTAGAAATGTATGTACAGTTAGTCAAATAAGAAAATAAATAGCTACAGATATTTAAACTTTGCAATTCAGTCAACCTGCCAAAAATACATGTTAGTAGTTCACTCAGATTGCCACTGGAATGTAGCAAATCTGAGCGCTTCTGGGCTCTGCTTTCTTGAGTAGAGTCTAGGACCACTTATATGTCACTGTAGCAAAAATTTTCTTCATATCTATCACTGTACACCAAGAACAAAAAAGAAATTTAACCAAAAATATAAATTTGAAAAGAGAATTACTTACCGTCCCCCCGATAACGGTGCAAAAATTTGATTGAGTTGGAACCTGCGTACAAAAATACAAAATTGCAGATTTTATAATAGAAGTGTGCAATTACTCAATACTACAACTATAGCAAGTGGCTACGCAGGCTGTGATCCATAAGGAGGGACTAGCGATAGAAGTATTTTGTAAGTTCTCTTGTAAGTTACAAAAAATAGTTAAAGTTTTTCTTTTAGTTCTTGAAAAGAAAAAGAAAATAAGTTAAGTTGAATTGTGAAAGTGGTTGATAGAAGGAGATGGTGATTTTATACAAAGAAAGTGAAAAATAGCATAGATTTGGTGATAGAGGTGATCTAAACTAAAGATTAAAAAAAAGAAAGAAAACATAAAAGAAATATTTACCTTTTTCTGGTTGATGACTTACCTAGAATCCTTGCATGTTTACCTAGATCTGGAGGCGATCAGCACATAACTCATAAGATTAACTCAGTCCCAATTCACATTACATCATCAAGGCTTCTTCGAGCAAGTATGAAATGATACAAACATAGGGAAGAATCCATCGTCATGAGCTATCGATGACACTCGCTAAGGCAAGGCAATACCGATGCTATTTGACTCACTTGGACTATCATCAAAACCGAAAGAGGAAGAGTAGAAAGAAGACGAAGAAAACGAAAATAAAGAAGAACATAAAAAAAGTTACCCTTTTATTGCTTGCAGAAATAATGAAAGAAAAGAGGAGGTTACATCTGTGTCACTCTCAACATAAATCTCTCTCTCTTACTTACATGAATCTTAGTCTAACCTATGCTTACAAAGAAATAAAAATTACATAAAATGAAAATAAAAACCTACACTAAAAAGAACCCTTCTCTGCTTAATCGTCCCTTTGCCTCTGATGTGTGGGGTATTTATAGGATAGAAATGGATAAGAAAATGAGTCTTAAGATAGGAGCTGGCTATTTCTAAATTTGAATCTTCCCCTTATCTTAAAACTTGATTTGATGTGGATATTCAGTTCTGATCTTCAGCTTGTTGGCATATTGATATAACTTAACAAATGATAGAATTAAAAATAGTGATCAACGTAAAGGTTGTAGCCCTTTAAGTCTTCTTTTTGGATCATCTTGAATCATCAGATTTGAGTTTCGGTAGAGAAATTTATGATTCAAATACTAAAATATTTCCAGTCTAAATTGCTTCATCTCATCCATTGATCTTCTTTTATCCATTTATCTCTTTGGATTTTAAATTTCAGCTTTAGCTTTGACGATCTATCTCTTTATCCTTAGTGAAACCGATAGGTCTTCTTCTAATCAATTTTTTCTTTGAATTTGAATTATATTATCTCATCTGATATCCCGGTCTTCAGATAAGAAGGCATTTATAGCCTCTGGATTTGGATCGATCCCCTTTCTTTTGAACTTTTGAATTTAACTGGATAAATCTGTTTATCTCTTTTTTTTTCTTAATTACCCTACACGCTATTAAACATGAAAATATATTAATAGTAGAGTTTTATTTAAATAAAAATGCAGAAATGTGACACATATGATATGAAAACATGCAACACACGTGTGTGATCAGGAGACTCCACAACTTGCAGCCACCTTCATCAAACAATTCTTGAATGTGAGGGGTGACTTTCCTCCAGAATTTCATGTAATTGGATGGATTCACTCTACGACAAGATGTGGTGAGGCAGATTGATAGGATTTGCTCTTGTAGAGTTTGAAGACTTTTTGCTGCAGGCAGGACGATACAGGGCCATTAGGGCTGTCCAGTATGGTATTTCACAGAGCAACCAACATTTCTACGTGTCCTGGAGTGGTACAATCTAGAGACCTATACGTTCTTCACTTCCATCGGAGAAATGGGGTTTCCCTTTCATGAGATGTGCGAAGAAGTCTCAGGGTTGGTGATTGGAGATGGCCCCTATAAAGAATATGTCCCGTCGATAGAGGAGCTACATCTGATGAAGAAGAGTGATCCTCTAGTGTACGAGACTTATTGAGAAGTGTTGTGCCACTTTCACATCTATGGACAAGTGAGGGGATAGAGAAGTTGGGGAGTTAAACAGATGTCATGGGCGAATTATCTGCTCCCTGGGGTGAATATGGCTGACCGGGTGATTCGGCTAGCTCCTAGTACTGTTGAAGAAATAGCTGAAAGGATCAGTGCATCCACCAATTCCTACACCACAGAATCTAACGAAGACACTTTCAAGCCGAATGTGATCTTCGAAAGCATCTGATGGAACTCTACTAGCGGGTTTTCTTATGCTTTGGTTGAAGTGATGTGTAGTTCCGACACTTCCCCACGAAGTGATCATCGCTGATGTGGTGTATCCAGTGATTTTGCTTGCTCATGGGAAGTCTATTGCTCTCCTCTCAACAATGGTGGTCAGGATTCAAAGTGGGTTATGGGCGCTAATGAAGAGCTTTTGTTAGGTGGAGGCAATCATAGATGTGAAGGCCAACCAGTCAAGGGTTCCAATGGTCATCCCCTGGTATAGACTCCCAGTCCAAGGGTCAAGCTTCCATACACTTATATGATGGCTTGGTTTATGATGCATTGTCCATCATCATCAGAAGGTTTGACACCTTTAGTGCAACGGTTGGAGAACTCTAACTGGATTCACAGTTACATGTTCTATATCCAGAAGACCTTTTTGAGCGGGGGCAACTACCAACTGGACAAGTGTTTCCCCGAGGTTCATGACGCATCCTACGGGGATAAGTTCTCAGACCTCGCTGGCCCGAACTTAAGAACAATATGGCATTACTCGTTCAGGGTGCTTCATGCTCATTATATACATGTCAAAGTATATATAGATGACCTTATTTCACATGATCTAGTGTTCTCGCTGTTATCTTACCTATCAGCTTATATTACCGTCAGATTTATTATTCATTCATTCCAGTGCTCTACTTATATTGCCCTTACTTTCACATTTTCATATTATTATTTCCTCTTTTCATGTGTGCATTTGCTGTCTGATTCAGCATCAGAGCTTGAGTAGACTGATGAGCCACTGTTCGAAGGAACCCAGGAAGACTACCAGGCGTGAGTCTGAAGTTTCTTATCTTATGTATTTTGGGATTTTGTCTTGTTATGATGTCCCGAGGCCAAAATTATATCTGCTTTTATTTCTGCTTTGTTATATTTCCAATCTTGGATCCCGACCAAGACTATTGCAGATGTATATCTTTTATGTGAAAATGAAACTTCTGGTTGTTCTTTATAAATTGAAAAACACCTAGAGGGGGGTGAATAGGTGTAAATGCTAATCTAGAAACTAAATGCGCTAAATGCGGAAGCTTAAAACAATTTTGCAACACACTTAGTACAACACACAAGTGTAGCCGAATTCCCCGTGAAGGGCTCAGGACTAACTCCTCTTGATTCCCCTAGATAAGGGTTGAGGTGCTATATGAAGCTCTTGTGGTTAAGTACAAGTGAGGCACACACAAGCAATCCAAGCATATAAGAGATATAGCAATATGAACGATGCAAGGCAATACAAGCAATATGAATGATATGACAATAAGAATAATGCTTTGTATAAAAAGAGAGAGAGAGAGAGAGTTAGAGAGACAATGGATCAAACGCAAACACAAAGATATGTTTCGAGATTCGAGCCCCTAGCTCTACGTCCCCGCCTTCACCGAGAAGGATTTCTAATCCACTATCTTGTCCACCGAGGACTCCCACCGAGGGAACCTTCACCGAGAAGGATTTTTACAACAAGGAAGTACCGAACTCCTCTCTCAAACACCGCCTCACAACCGAGGGGTAGGCTCATAGCCAAACAACAACCAACACCTCTACCGAAGAGGGTTACAAACCAAACTCCACCTCTCATTAGAGGGAGCAAACCACAATCTCACCTCTACCAAAGAGGGAGCAAACCAATCACCCGATCAACCTCTACCAAAGAGGGATACAACAAAAGCAAGGGTGTTTACAACAAGTGGTTTCTTTCAACCACAAGCAATCCCTCTTTCCTCTTTTCCACAAAACAAGATCCTAATAGAATAGGATAGATGATAGCTCAAGTGTGGAAAATAAGGTGTTTTGGAAATCAAATAACAAAGAAAAATCCTTGGGAAAACACTTGTAATATGATAAAAATGAAGATCTAAAGCAATATCCCAAAAACCTATTTTTCTTTGAATTTTCCAAACCCTTGAAAAACAATAAAGATGAAATCTTTAAGCTCTTAAAACTCTTTGAAAACTTCTTTTAAACTCTGGAGAAACTGAGAATTTTTCTTGTTAAAAACCTTGGCCAAAATCCCAAAGGAATGGGGTTTATATAGGCCAAAACAGAAAACTAGCCGTTAGGCGGATCTGGCAGCCTGACAGGCTGGCGGTCGACCGGCCCAGTCGACCGCCAACAGTCATAAATATGACCGTTGGGTAATCCCGATCGACCTCTCGGTCGACCGCCCAGATACAGAGAGCAAAGCTCTCTGGTCCGGTCGACAGCCCGGTCGACCGCCCAGATACATAGAGCAGGGTTCTCTGGTCCGGTCGACCGACCCGCCGACCGGCCCTGTGTCTGCCAGACGTGCACAAGGCTGTGCAAGTCGGTCGACCGCAACGGTCGACTGGCCCTTGGTTCGGTCGACCGTACGGTCGACCGACCTGGCCTGTCAGCCACAGTCTGGGTCAGAAACTGGGTCAGAAAAACAGTTAAACATATTTCTAAAAATTCATTTATCTCTTCTAAAAAAAAAACCCCAAAAATAGTTTTATCATTTTGCATTGATATATAAACTTGTGATAAACATTTTAACTCAAATATCAAGCATATGAAACCATTTTTGTGTTTTAACATTTTTACCCAAAAACCAAAACATGTATTTTATCAAACTTGAATTTTTCAATACATGAATAGGAAAGTCAAAATAAGTTTGTCTAAGAAGTTTAAGCATGCATGTATAGAAAGAATACATCTACTATACATATAAACCATTTAAACTTGTTTTGATCAATCTATTCATGAAAACAAATATCGGTTAAACTAAAAACCGAAAAACCATAAACGTGTGTGTTGTGCACTTGAGCATATCAATTATACTAAGCTTTACAAATGGATTTAAACACACTAAACTAAAACTAGGATACCTAAGTCTTCTTGATGATCTTCCATCTTCAAGCCGACTCGATCCCAAACGTGATCCACCGAGTGCAAAGGTATGATCTTGATGCTCGGGCACTGGAATCACCAAGTGAAGGCTTCCAAACTCCTCTTTTTGAAGCAATCACCAACTAATATCTTGCTAAATGATCTGAGACTAAAATCACAAGATTATTAGTAAACATAACTACATGAGTTAATCATCATCAAAACTAGATAGGAAGGCCTCCGGGCCAACAATCTCCCCCTTTTTGATGATGACAAAACTCATGGAGTTATATATGCATGGATTAAAGTTAAGCTTCAAAGAAGCTCCCCCTTAACTCATGCATAAACAAATAAACATAAATATGCAATGAATGATAATGCAAAAACAGTAAAAGGCTCTAGATACCCAATGAAATGTTCAAAATAAAACATGCTCTAGATACCAATTAAACTTAAACTAAATTAAACTTAATATATGCAAAACATAAATATGCATATATAAAACTCAAAATCTTTCTCCCCCTTTTTGTCAATCATCAACAAAGGGGTAAAAACCAAAACAAAACAAAATTTTCTCCCTTTTTTGTTCGAAACAACGAATCAACAAAAGGGTTAATAAAAACAATGTTCTCCCACTTTTTTTGTCTAAAAAAAAAATATATTTTGAGATACCAATTTTAAAAACATTCAAATAAACATCTTGATATCAAAAGAAAGTATTTTTCTTTTTAAGTATATGATATCAAATGAAATGACTATTTTCTATCATAAAGTAAGGGAACAAAATACCAATTGAAATATGAAAATTGAATTTTCTCCCCCTTTATGAAATACCAACAAAACACATGCATAAACTTGTAATAAGATACCAATTGAAAAATTGAATCAATTGAAACAAAGTTAAAACTCAAGCTTAGCATAAACAAAATTTTGTGCTTAAAGATATAGGGATATAATAAGCACAAATAAAACATATATATGTATGAAAAGTTTAATACCAATCGAAATTGATACTATTGGAATTGAAAAACATACATACGTACAAACATATATGAGTATACAAGAAAGGTCAAAATTGATACCAATTGAAAGAATCTAATGATACCAATTGAAACAACAATAATATCAAAGTATAACTCATATAACCTATCCTCCCAATCATGTTCAAGTTTAAAATGATTTTCAATATAAGGCATACATGAGCATGATCGCCCATCCATCCGCCCGTGGATGGTAGGGGTTTTCAAAAAAAATAGATTTAAAAAATAAAGTATGTTTGAAAAACTCTACCAAATGAAGAATATCGCAACTAGTTATATGAAAAATTTGTAAACTAGTACGAAATCCTTCAAGCAAGGAATAAAACAAAATATTTTTCATGAAAACATGAAATTCACAAAATAGTCAACACTCATAATCAGTTAAGCATAAATATGACTCATGAAAACAAACACATGAGTAAACAATAAATGTGAGTGTATAAATAAGATGTGAAGATCACAATCATGAAAAAAATGTTCCATTAAGCTCAATATTCCTTGAAACATGAAATCATCAAAACATATTTAATCTTCAAGGTGTATGTATGTCTTATACAAACTAAAGTATACATACATATCCAAACATAACGAGTCCACAAAGATATATGCATGAAGGCACGTGGCTTAAAAGGATGTATATGTATAAACAATAGTTTGGATAAAATAGACATATACATGAAGTTAAATAAAAATCATAAAACAATTCCAAAAGGGAATACAAGTTTAAAATGCATGGATCATCAAAACTAGACTATACTAGCACATCTAATGGGTTCAAATAAGCATTCAAGCTCAAACATATAGATTTATTTGTGGCCCACTATATGTACAAGTATATACCAAGTTTTAATGAAAACTAACATCTAAACATGTAATCAACGCATGAAGCATAAAAAACAAGATATGAATAAACATGAAAAACATAAACATGATTATTATGTAAATTCACATGTTATTAGAGCTATGATAAACATGATAGCTAAACAAAGGTGAGAACACTAAAATAATGGTCCATATTAAACATGGGTGTCTCAAAGGGCTATACATGCATGTCAATGGTCTAATAATCATGGCATTTTCATAATAATCTATAAACATCAAACATGCTAATAATGAATAAAATGAAAAACATGTAAAAAAAACGGGAGTAAAGGATTGTCACCAAACCGAAGAAGCAACTCTCATTGTCTCCAAAACATGGTGGTCTTCCCACCAAACATTCCCTTGAAAGTGATGCATCCAATTGATTTCCATGAAGCTCGGAACGCATCCACTCCAAGGTACCGCTACTCTCACGTCATGTGAGAGCCCACGCCTACATCAAACATAAGAGGGGTGGTCTTTGGTACCCACAACTTTTTGGGTCCATGGGGGTTAGCATCATTCCTAACCCAAACAAATTTATTTGCTAAATTTGAAACATGTATTCTATCATAGCAAAATTTAGCAAGGTGGCCCTTACGTCCACAATGTGTACAAGTGATGATGGTGTCCGTGAGGAGCATGTGTATGCCGTGGGGGGTGTGCAAGAAAAGATGGAACTTGTTTCTTTCAAACCAAGGTTTCCAAGCGTGTATGGTTCATGGCACATTGGCTCATAGTGGAGCCCAAACAATCCATTTTCTTCTTAATTAAATTTATATCATTTTCAATCAAAGAAGAAGTGGAACATGAAATAGGTGTTCTAGGTGAAGCATGGCAAACATGAGAAACAATATCATTTTTCAAGAATTTATTTTTATTTAAACAAATTTCTAACTCTTTTGAAATGAAATCAATTTCCTTTTTCAAGGAATCATTATTTTTTACAACAAAATCAATTTTTTGAAGTTAAAACTTTATTTTTTATTCAAAACATCATTACAATCATTTTTAGACTTTAAAAACTCATTTTCTTTTAGTGCAAGGTCTAGTTGAGATCTCAATGAATCCCTTTCATTATAGACCTCAACCTTCTCTTGCAAAACCTTGTCAAGTCTAGAATGTAAACTTTTATTTTCATTGTTAAGGCCTAGACTTTTCTTTTTCAAAATTTTATATTTTTCAAACAATTTTTCACAAACAATAGACAACTCTTCATTCAAAGCATTGGCATCCATATAATCATGATCATCAAATGAAGAGCTAGCACTATCTAGTTGAGTATCCGAATGTACCTCAAGGGAGTCATTCCCTTGGATCATATGGCATTGTTGTGGCTCGGATTCGTCTCCACTAGATTCCTCCTCTTGTTGGATTTGCAATTGAAGCTCGGAGGTGGTTGTGGTTGTCAACTTGTTCCACACTGCAAATGCGGAATCAAGGTTAGAAACAAGCATAAGATAATCTTTTGAAAGCGTGCTTCTAATAGCCTCAAGGGCTTGTGCATTGGCCCCTATATGGTTGCTATTACCAAGATAGCATTTCTTGGTAGCGGCAAGAAAAACATGCAATCCTAGGGTCTTCAAATAACAACTCATCATGACCTTCCAAACATCAAGTCTAGAGATATCAAACATAGGAGGGCTATCCATGATGTGTGAAAACTATATGTGTGCAAACAAACAAATGTGCAAATGCAAATGTAGATTAGCTAAACAAGGATCTCACTCCTAGGTTGTTAAACCTAAAGTATCAGGAGCATAGGCTCTGATACCAATTGAAAAACACCTAGAGGGGGGGTGAATAGGTGTAAATGCTAATCTAGAAACTAAATGCGCTAAATGCGGAAGCTTAAAACAATTTTACAACACACTTAGTACAATACACAAGTGTAGCTGAATTCCCGTGAAGGGCTCTGGACTAATTCCTCTTGATTACCCTAGATAAGGGTTGAGGTGCTATATGAAGCTCTTGTGGTTAAGTACAAGTGAGGCACACACAAGCAATCCAAGCATATAAGAGTTATAGCAATATGAACGATGCAAGGCAATACAAGCAATATGAATGATATGACAATATGAATAATGCTTTGCACAAATAAAAGAGAGAGAGTTAGAGAGATAATGGATCAAACGCAAAAACAAAGATATGTTTCGAGGTTTGAGCCCCTAGCTCTACGTCCCCGCCTTCACCGAGAAGGATTTCTAATCCACTATCTTGTCCACCGAGGACTCCCACCGAGGGAACCTTCACCGAGAAGGATTTTTACAACAAGGGAGTACCGAACTCCTCTCTCAAACACCGCCTCACAACCGAGGGGTAGGCCCGTAGCCAAACAACAACCAACACCTCTACCGAAGAGGGTTACAAACCAAACTCCACCTCTCACTAGAGGGAGCAAATCACAATCTCAACCTCCACCAAAGAGGGAGCAAACCAATCACCCGATCAACCTCTACCAAAGAGGGATACAACAAAAGTAAGGGTGTTTACAACAAGTAGTTTCTTTCAACCACAGACAATCTCTCTTTCCTCTTTTCCACAAAACAAGATCCTAATAGAATAGGATAGATGATAGCTCAAGTGTGGAAAACAAGGTGTTTTGGAAATCAAATAACAAAGAAAAATCCTTGGGAAAACACTTGCAATATGATAGAAATGAAGATCTAAAGTAATATCCCAAAAACCTATTTTTCTTTGAATTTTCCAAACCCTTGAAAAATAATAAAGATGAAATATTTAAGCTCTTAAAACTCTTTGAAAACTTCTTTTAAACTCTGGAGAAACTGGGAATTTTTCTTGTTAAAACCTTGGCCAAAATCCCAAAGGAATGGGGTTTATATAGGCCAAAACAGAAAACTAGCCGTTAGGCTGATCTGGCAGCCTGACAGGCTGGCGGTCGACCGGCCCGGTCGACTGCCAACGGTCATAAATATGACCGTTGGACAATCCCGATCGACCACCCAGATACAGAGAGCAAAGCTCTCTGGTCCGGTCGACCGCCCGGTCGACCGCCCAGATACAGAGAGCAGGGCTCTCTGGTCCGGTCGACCGACCAGCCGACCGGCCCTGTGTCTGCCAGACGTGCACAAGGCTGTACACGTCGGTCGACCGCAACGGTCGAATGGCCCTTGGTTCGGTCGACCGTACGGTCGACCGACCTGGCCTGTCAGCCACAGTCTGGGTCAGAAACTGGGTCAGAAAAACAGTTAAACATATTTCTAAAAATTCTTTTATCTCTTCTAAAAAAACCCCAAAAATAGTTTTATCATTTTGCATTGATATATAAACTTGTGATAAATATTTTAACTCAAATATCAAGCATATGAAACCATTTTTGTGTTTTAACATTTTTACCCAAAAACCAAAACATGTATTTTATCAAACTTGAATTTTTCAATACATGAATAGGAAAGTCAAAATAAGTTTGTCTAAGAAGTTTAAGCATGCATGTATAGAAAGAATACATCTACTATACATATAAACCATTTAAACTTGTTTTGATCAATCTATTCATGAAAACAAATATCGGTTAAACTAAAAACCGAAAAATCATAAAACGTGTGTGTTGTGCACTTGAGCATATCAACTATACTAAGCTTTACAAATTGATCTAAACAAACTAAACTAAAACTAGGATACCTAAGTCTTCTTGATGATCTTCCATCTTCAAGCCGACTCGATCCCAAACGTGATCCACCGAGTGCAAAGGTATGATCTTGATGCTCGGGCACTGGAATCACCAAGTGAAGGCTTCCAAACTCCTCTTTTTGAAGCAATCACCAACTAATATCTTGCTAAATGATCTGAGACTAAAATCATAAGATTATTAGTAAACATAACTACATGAGTTAATCATCATCAAAACTAGAGAGGAAGTCCTCGGGGCCAACATATATGTGTGTGAGAATTTAGCTCATTTACTACAGTGTAAGGTATTCACGGAAGTGATTTTCCTCTTTGTGAGTATTTGCTGGCCATCGTCACGTACCCATACTCTGTATTTTAGGAAGCGGGGCCTGACAGGATTCACCCAATTACCTTCTGGAGCTTTCTGGTGGTTGATCAACATCCAGCTTGGGTACTTGGTTTTTCACTAAGAAAACTCCTGCACAGTAGAACCTTACATGTCTTGTCGATTCGCTAGACAGTTGTTAGCCCAGAGGCCCTTCACCTTAGTTTTGATGATGACTAACTTATGAAGGTTAGTTTACTAATGATCTTGTGTTGATATAGTTTCAGTTATTGGTCAAGATCTTAGTAGGTGATTAGCTTCAACAAAAGAATTCAAAGCCAGTTTTGGAGCTAACACGTGAAGATTGAAGAGCCCACGCGTCAAGATCGCATCTAGCACTCGGTTGGAGTCAAGCTATATGGATCAAGTTCGGATCAAGTCGGCTTGGAGATAAAGATCAACAAGAAGACTTGCATCTAGGTTGGTTTAGTTTGTTTAGTTTAGATCTTGTGTAAGATTAGCTTAATCTTGATATGCTCAAGCACACAGACACACACATACACACAAGTTCAATAGTTTTTTGTTTTGGTTTAACCGTTTTTGAATTTCAAGAATACATATATGGTTTTCATGAACAGATAGAATCAAAACAAGTTTTACGTGGTTTATCTGTATAGTGGATTCATCCATATACATTGATGTTTCATATTCTCTAAAAACTTATTTTGATGTATATCAAGTCATGTGTTTTGAGTTTTGTTTATCAAAACTCAGTTTTGGATTTAATATCAAAACATAGATATATCTTTTATATGTGTATTGGATTCTATCCATACACACTATGCTTCAAATGTGTCTTTATATCATATTTTTGTATTTATACAAGTTTAAATAAAATCATATTATCCTTTAGAAGTTTGGTTTTTGAAAAATACCGTTTTTGGTTCAAAACAAATTTCCATGTCTCAAAAATAGTTCAAATAGTTTTTAATATGTGTTGAATTTTTATCACACATATTTGTACTTCAAATATTTATAAGAACTAATTTTTGTGAAATTTATGTGATTTTATGGGATTATATAGGTAATTAAAAGCCAACATTTCAAACCCAATAATCTCAATCTTAAGCCTGCTAGTGGTCGACCGATCGGTCGACTGATGTACACAGATACGTGCGCACTATCTTGGCCTTGGGCTGGTCGATTGCACGGTCGACCAATCCAAAGAGCTTGCTCTCTGGATCTGGCCCCGGTCGACCGGTCGGTCGACTGATCAAAGAGTTAGCTCTCTGGTTCTGGCCTCGGTCAGTCGGGAGGTCGACCGACAGGCAAATTACCTTTGGGCGGTCAATCGAGCGGTCGATCGATAACCCCAATGGTCAGAAATCTGACCATTGGCCTGTCGACCGAGCGGTCGACCGACAGGTCAATTTTGACCTATTCTGGACCCCAACTGCTATATTTTCAGACCCTTATAAAAATGGATCTTTGAGAGCTGTTTTCACCAAGAATTTCAAGAGAAAAATTTCTCATCTTTTCAAGTGTTTTCAGGAAGTTTTAAGAAGAAGTTTCTGTGCTAAAAGTTGTTGGTCCCCGAGATGATGTCAAATGCGGAACTATCTCTGTTGGCAATTATGGATCTAAAAATACCCAAGTCAACACAAAACTAAAACAAGAAGGATTAACGTTAAGCAAATAAATAAACTTGCAAAAAGGAAAATAAATCTCAGAAAATAGACAAACGCAAACAAGAGAGATTTATCCTGGTTCGGTCCTCGTGACCTACATCCAGTCCCCAAGCCACCCGCTTGAGATTTTCCTTTATCCTTGATTTTATACACCCAAAATCACAACCATGCACACCACTTGACAAATCTGCTTTGCCAAATGTGTACACCTTCTCTAAATCCAAGAGAACACCTTCTCTTCCACCAAGAGAATAAACTTCACCTTGTACAACTGCCTCTACACCAAGAAGCCACCCGTGTACAATGATTGCTTTGAGTATTACAACACTTTTCCTATAAGCCTTGGTACTGAATGTGTATGTGGACAAGGTCTAGTATAGGAGAAACTTCAGAGAACTTTACAATGGAAATGACTTTTGGTGAAGAACAGAAGTTGAAAATTCAGTTTTCTGGTTTTGACAGAATTTTTACTTGGAAAACTGAAGATTTGGATTGATGCTTGGCCTTTGGATTAACTACCCTTTATATAGCTGAAGACTAGGGTAAGTTAGGGTAGTTACAGGTGCAATTTGAATGTTCAAACGTTGGGAAACGTTGCACAAAAGACTAACAGTCAGAAACAGTCCAACAGTCAGAAACTGTCCAACAGTCAGAAACTGCCTATAGTCGACTTGCCTTTTGAATTAGTCGACTATACAAGGCAAATTTTCTACTATTAGTCGACTAAGTTTGACTATAAGTCGACTAGGGTAAGATACGTTGGACTGACAGTTTTCTGGATAACTGAATCAAGTCGACTGCAACTAACTTTCAAGTCGACTGGACCAGCTATTAGTCGACTAGGGGTAAGGGATTAGTCGACTACAAATGCTATTAGTCGACTATGTTTTACTGTTAAGTCGACTAATGCAGAAACAGAGAGTTGGGTCTGATTTGGACACTTGACTAGTCGACTAGGGTTTGGGTCAAGTCGACTACACATGTTATTAGTCGACTTGTCATAGGTATTAGTCGACTAATGGACATTGATATGGTGTGTGTGTCAAGGTTTTTTATATGCTATTTCATCTTTACAAAAAACATCATATCAACTCTCCTTGGGACATCTTGATCATGTAGAACTCTTGATTCTTCGTGTGTTAGAGCTCCAAATGAAATGCTCCACAAAGTCTTCATCGAAATATGTTCCAACATTCTCCCACTTTTTGATGATGACGCTTTGTGTGCACAAGTGCTCCCCCTGCAGAAAATATGTTATATTTTCCTCCCCCTGCAGAAATTGGGTTATAACAAATATGAAAAGACTTTGTTCTCCCCCTGCAACAAATATATTAGTTTATATATATATATATATATATATATATATATATATATATATATATATATATATATATATATATATGTTCTTATCAATTTTTACATGGTACCTGCAAGATAAACGTTAGATGGTACCAAACATAAAAGAACATATTAACCTTTAGGAGTCTAAATCCATTTAGAATTTGGTTTCCACCTGTTAGTATACACATAGTTGCAAGAATCACATATATCATGAATGTATGAAGCAATATATGTATTTTTATCATAAAAACTTAAATTTTTAGGAATCCATATAAACTTTGTCTTAATTCTTTTTGAAACATGATTAGACTTTCTTTTCACATATGGATTACTAACATATGAAGACTTTTCATTATATCCAATACCATAATGATTATCATGTGACAACTTCTGAAAAGATAATAAATCATTCAATTTTTCTTTTCCTTTATTGAACTTAGTCACGTTTTGCAAAAGATCTTCATATTTCTTTTTGAAAACTGAAATATATTTATCTAAAATAGAAATCCTTTTATTCAAATATTCAGTTTCCTTTTTCAGAAAAATGTTCTCTTTTATAAACTTCTCATTTTCATTTTTCAAAGATGATATGACTTTTTCAAACTCATCTTGTTGAGAATTTATAGAAGAATATTGTGAAGCATAACATGAATTTTCCTTTAAAAGTTTTTCATTTTCTTTTGATAAAACTTTATTTTTCAATTTTTCATTTTTCAGATCAATAAACAATTCATGAAATGCATCAGAAAGTTTAGAAAATGATACCTCATCATCTTCTAGTGCCATGTAACATGGGTTGACACGTTCAGTGGTTTCTTCTTCATCCGAGGAAGATGAATCACTGTATTCTGATGATGCTTCTGTTGGCCCAAAGGCCATTAGCCCAATATCCCGTTGAATATTTTGATGATAACAAACCATATTTAGTTATGTATTTAACAAATTTTGTTTAAAAGAATTTCAGGTTAAAAACAAGTTGATTGGACGGCTCCACTATCAAGACTCACAAGTTTGGACGTCGCCTAAGATTTGCATCCCCAAGCTAAGCACATTAGGAAGCTTCGGGATCAAGACATGAAGAAAAGACCTAGTCAAGATCAAGACAATGGAAAAGTCCAAGTTTTGTATTTTTACTTTTTCTTTTAGACTTTTTGTCAAAACTAGATGTTAGAAGTAGATTTATGGGATTGTCACACACACACTTTAGTTTGATTCATGGCTTCAAAAACAATTTCTATTTCCAACTTAGTTTTATAGCTAACATGTTTTTTGGAAATTTGTTTTTAAAAACTTTAAGTTTTGGAAAAACCGATTTTTGAGAAAAATAAGTTTTTATCAAAGAGGATCTTTATCAAAATGTTTTAACATGTTAGGGTAGTGACATATGGTCATACTCCTATTTTTACAAGGTCCTAAACCCCAAACCAAGAGACCAAAACCAAGAGATCCAAGTTCTGGTTTCTGCAGGTCTGATTTTTCAGAACTGACAGGAGCCGGTCGACCGTCCGGGTCGACCGACGTACACGCTGTGCATGTGTTTACGTCGGCCGACCGCTCGGGTCGACCGGGGCACTTATAGTGCTCTCTGTTTGTTTGGGTCGACCGGGGCGGTCGACCGTAGTCCCCCAACGGTCAAAAATATGACCGTTGGCGGTCGACCGGCCCGGTCGACCGGCAGCTGTCAGAAATTCTGACAGATTCCAACAGCTATATTTTTCTGACAGATTTTGTTGGATCTCACCCCAACGAATCTCTCTTGCTGTTTTACCCAATTTTTCATCCCCTATAAATAGTGGGTCACTTCAACATGATAAGACAACAATTCCAAAACAATTTTACAAGAGATTTCCATAAGAATTTCAAGTCTTCATTTTAGAAAAGATTTTCAAAGCCTAAATTTCCATACACCCATTTGAAGCCCATACCTCTACTTCACTCTAGTTTTTGCACTACACAATCCCAAATTTCTACATCTACATATTGGTTATAGGATTGTGCAAGTGAGCTATTTGTGATCAAGTGTGATCATTTTCTTCTTGAGCGAAGTTGTAGAGGCATCGGCCTCAAGCGAGCTAGTGTGCTCCGGGTGGTGTTGCGGCATCACAAGTGATCGGACAAGTGTGTCCTTGTATTAAAGATCCGGTGGGATCGACAATAGTGGAAATCCTTCAAGTGTGAAAGCGGGGACGTAGAGCGTGGCTCGAACCTCGAAAACATATACTAGTGTTTGCGTTTGCTTGAATTTTCTCTAAACTCAAACTCCTTTATTTCTTGCAATACTATTGTGTTTATTATTTCTTATCCTTTAATTTGTGCAATTTGTTAGTAGAATTTTTAATTCCGCATTGTTGCCATATTTCATATAGCCATCACCTATTCACCCCCCCTCTAGGTGATTTCAATTGGTATCAGAGCCTAACCCTACAATTTGGTTTAACCACCTTAGGGAGATCCTTGCTATTTGGCTATATTTGTTGCATTCTTCATTTATTGTGCTTTATATTATTCATCCATGGCATCACTTGATTTTTCTAGCATCAAGTCCCCACCAAAGTTTGATGGCTTGAACTTTCCCATATGGAAGGTCAAGATGAACCTCTTCCTTTAGTCCCTAGGAGTTAGGGTTGCTAGGTCCATTATAAAAGAATTTATTGAACCCCTCACCGATGAGAGCTCATGGTCCGAGGACACCTCCAAGGATTATGAAGCTAATGCTAGAGCCCAATTTGCATTAACCCAAGCCTTAAATGAGGATGACTTATCACGCATCATAAATTGCAAATCCGCATTTGAAGTTTGGAACATTCTTATTGTGACTCATGAGGGAACGTCACAAGTCAAAAGATCTAAGATTGACTTGCTACGTTCTCAATATGAGAATTTTTACATGTTTGATAATGAGAGCATTGATGACATGCTCACACGTTTCACCAAGATCACTAATGCATTATCTTCTCTAGGTGACGCAATTGATAATGACCAAAAGATACGCAAGGTCATTAGAGCTCTTCCCAAGGCATGGGAAGTAAAAGCAACCACCCTCAAGGAACTCAACGATAGGGAGGAGATGGACTTCTCCGGCTTCATCAGAAATCTCAAGACGCATGAGATGGAGATGAAGGTAAGAGAAGAAAGGGTGGCACCCAAGAAGAAAGCACTTGCCTTCAAAGCCACTCCAACCATCCATGAAGAGGATGATTCATCGGATGATTGCGATGAAGATTTTGCCATGCTCATCCGGAAGGTGGGCAAAATGTTCTACAAGAAAGGGAAGCAAAGCAACTTCCGAAGAGGGAGACCTCAAGGAAGATTTGAGAAGAAAAGAGAAGAACCCGGTCCTTACTTCCATTGCAAGAAGAACGGACACCTTATTGCCGATTTCCCCGCTCTTCAAGTGACCACCTCCAAGAACGGCCCCAAGAAGAAGAAAGCCATGGTGGCCACGTGGGATGACACGGAGTCGGATTCCGAAGAGGAGAACGACGCCGCGCACATGTGTTTTATGGCACATGGAGACGATGCTTCGAAGGTAACTATTGACAACTCTTTAGATGAGGATGAGTTGACTATGGATGAGTTAGCTCAATTTTTCGAAGAATTACAACATAGGTATGAGATTTCTCAATCTTATAATAAGAAATTAAAAAGGGAAAATGAGTCTTTAAAAGATAAAATTAACATCATTGAAAAAGAGAAAAATGATTTATCTTGTGCTTTTAAGAAAATAAAAATTGATTTTGAAAAATACAAACTAACTTGTAAAGGGAAAACCCCCATTACATCATGTAATAAGAATGATTTTGTGGAAATGCAAAAACGAGTTGATATTTTAGATTCAACTCTTAAAAAGTGTGCTTTTGATCTAAATAAATTTTCATCTAGATTCCCTAAGGGAGTAACCCAAGGGAAACACACTCACCATGCACATGCACGGAAACATGCACACACACATAAGCATGCATACATGTATGGTAGTGGTAGAATTTACATTTGCACGCATTGTGGCCGCAAAGGCCATTTAGAAAAGTTTTGTTTTGCCAAAAATAATGTGCATAATAAATATGTTTGGGTTCGCCCCGGTACTAATCCAAAAGGACCCAAAAAGATATGGGTACCAAAAGACCCACCAAATTTAGATGATACAGGTGGATCTTCTTCCTCCAAGACTTAGGGGGAAACGGTGCCCGAGTGGTGGATGCAACAAAGCTCAAAGAACACATCGCATTTGCATCGCTATCATGGAGGTACTTATTTTGGAGATTGCCCTTGCTTGGTAACCTCTCCATTTAAAAGTTTTAATTTTGGTTATATATACACATGTGTAGGAGTGTTAGTTTACTTTTATGCTTTATTGATACATGTTAGTGTAAACTTACATCTCTATCATGATTGTGTATATGCCATGTTTTTACATCTTACCTTTTATACCATGTTCATTGTATGTCCACATGCCTAACCTAGATTATATATATATATATATGCACATTGTATTTTCAAAACTAGAAATAAAATTTTGTAAAAATTTCATATTCAAGCAAATACGTTAGAGATGGCAATTGTGCACCTCAACTCATTCAAGAGGAATCAAGAGGATGAAGTTCAGAACCCTTCACCGGGTATTCGGCTTCAACATCTCTAAAACTTTGTTTTTGTATGAAAATTAAATAAAATATTTTGTGTGAATATTTTTGGTTGATGTGATAACCTAATGAAGATTTAAAAACATTGTTGTATTCCTGCATGTTACATATATCCTACTTTAATTGTTAAATATTTCTATTTAATTTTTTTTTGGAGCTCTTTCTGTTCACAGTTTTTGGGCAAAGCCGGCCGACCGGCCCTGACCCCGGTCGACCGCCATTGCCTGAAAGAGAACAAATTTTTGCTCTCTGTTGCCGGTCGACCCGTACGGTCGACCGCTCTGAGTTACAGAGCTCTCGGGTTTTTGGGTCGACCGGCCGGTCGACCGTGCGTCGATTTCAGCCCCAGATCTGCTATTTATTTCACTATCTCTCTCACTTCTCTCATAACCAAACCGGCGATCCCCTTTCTCCCCTTTTCTCCAAAAATTTCCAACACTCAAAATCTCTCAAATTTCTTCTAAAATCAAGTTGGATTCACTCTTTGTGGGTTAGATCTTCAGTCTCAAGGCTTCCTCACCAACAGATTTCAGGGATTTCAGGATCTAGGGTTAGGGTTTTTCTCAACTCAGGTAAAAATCCTTCCTTTTGTTCAAATCTTGTTTTCTAGCCTTTAGAATCTAATTCCTTGTCAAAGATTTTTAGGTTTCCTTTTGTTTAGATCAAGCCATAACCATCTACCCTAAAAATCAACTAAAAATCACTCTTTTCTCCAAAAATGTCAAAGAGATCTAGGTCTGAGAAGGGAAAAAGCATAGTTCCCTCATCTTCCACCACTCCCAACCTAAAAGACCCTTTGTGAACGATCTTGCAGAAAATCGCTTCATTCAACTTTCCAAAAAATCTATTATTTCAGGAAGATGTGTAATTCTTAAGGATTTTGAACACCTAGACATCCCCCGTATCCTCAAAAGAAATTCCTTGAATCATTTTATGGCTATTAGGGAACCTGTCTACACATCCCTAGTTCACTATTTCTATGCCAACTATGCCTTTGAGGGAGATCGTGTTAGATCACGTGTTTTAGGGAGAGATATAGACATCCCTATAGCACGATTTGCTGACTTGCTACATCTCTCCTCTGGAGGAGTGGATGTTTATTCTTTTGATCTAAACGACTTTGAGTATCCGGACGGTGAGTCTGCGCTCACCGCTTCCACTTTGATCCACGGGGATGACAACCCCGGTTTAGTAAGAAATGAGGAGGTCAACAAGTTTACCCTCACCTCCCAAATCCTTGCTAAATTCTTCTTCTATAACATTTTACCTAAGTCCGGTGAGTATAGCAATGCTAGGGTCCAGTTCCTCTCATAATCTATTGCCTTCTGAAAGGCATCAAGATTGATTTTCCTCACCTCATTGCTACTCACATGGCCTCTGACCAGATCCGCATGTCCGGTAGGCACTTGCCTTATGGGATGCTTATTACTCATTTGCTTCAGAGATTAGGATTTGATCTGTCCTCAGAGACTTCCTGTCAGCCCGCTGTAAACCTTGACAGCGTCCTTTTGAAGAGGATGCAGGCTCAAATGCGTCGTCACGCACAAGAGCGCCCTCCTGCACCTCCTGCTGATATCCCAGGGTCATCTTCGGCCCCTGGATCCTCTTCCGTCCCAGGGATTTCATCTGCATCCGTACCTTCTTTATCTCCTGAGTTCCAGTCCTTTGTCTCTTCTGAGATTCGCTCTCAGTTCCAGGAGCACCAGACCTGGATTGAGCAGCGGTTTGAGCAGCATGATGCAGCCCTTCGCGCAGAGATGGACTCGCGTTTCCAGGGAATTCGCAATGACATGACTTATTTTGCGAACGCCATGAGATTCGTGAACTCGCAATTTGAGACATTATTTGCGAAATTCGATATGCTTGGTCCAGATCCCACGACCATTTCTCGTCCTCTTCCATCCTCCGGTCCTCCATTCCCTATCAGAGACCCTACTGCGGCTCCACCTCCACAGCCAGGCGTTGCTGCTATCGATCCAGAGGAGGTAGGTCATGAGGATGATGGTGATGATGGAGATGCGACCATGGCAGAGGGTGACGCTGCAGAGAGCTCGTCTGAGGAAGACGATGATGAGGAAGACGTCGTTGAGGAGAGTTCTTCAGAGGACGACGATGCTGCTGGTGGTGCTGAGTGACCTGCCCCTTTTGATGATGTCAAAAAGGGGGAGAGTTATTTATTGAGAGAGACTTGTACCTTTTGTTTGTACTTGACATCTATATTTTGTGTGGTACTGATATTATGTGTTGTTATGTTGTTTGGACATCTTTTTATTTAGTATGGTGGACATGTATCTCTGTATTGTGTATGGACATCTTTTTCTATTCATGTTGTGTTTTTATGTTATCTTTTTATGAAATGAGTATCTTTGGCATGGACATGAGTATTGTGTATGAGTATTGCTTTTTATCATTTATCTATGCCTGAGTATGATTTCTTGATATGCATGTGTTGAGGGGGAGCTTCACTTGAAGTCTCTACCCAAAATATTTGTGATAACTATATATGTTTTATCATCATCAAAAAGGGGGAGATTGTTGGCCCAAAGGCCATTAGCCCAATATCCCGTTGAATATTTTGATGATAACAAACCATATTTAGTTATGTATTTAACAAATTTTGTTTAAAAGAATTTCAGGTTAAAAACAAGTTGATTGAACGGCTCCACTATCAAGACTCACAAGTTTGGACGTCGCCTAAGATTTGCATCCCCAAGCTAAGCACATTAGGAAGCTTCTGGATCAAGACATGAAGAAAAGACCTAGTCAAGATCAAAACAATGGAAAAGTCCAAGTTTTGTATTTTTACTTTTTCTTTTAGACTTTTTGTCAAAACTAGATGTTAGAAGTAGATTTATGGGATTGTCACACACACACTTTAGTTTGATTCATGGCTTCAAAAACAATTTCTATTTCCAACCTAGTTTTATAGCTAACATGTTTTTTGGAAATTTGTTTTTAGAAACTTTAAGTTTTGGAAAAACCGATTTTTGAGAAAAACAAGTTTTTATCAAAGAGGATCTTTATCAAAATGTTTTAACATGTTAGGGTAGTGACATATGGTCATACTCCTATTTTTACAAGGTCCTAAACCCCAAACCAAGAGACCAAAACCAAGAGATCCAAGTTCTGGTTTCTGCAGGTCTGATTTTTCAGAACTGACAGGAGCCGGTCGACCGTCCGGGTTGACCGACATACACGCTGTGCATGTGTGTACGTCGGCCGATCGCTCGGTTCGACCGGGGCACTTACAGTGCTCTCTGTTTGTTTGGGTCGACCGGGGCGGTCGACCGTAGTCCCCCAACGGTCAAAAATATGACCGTTGGCAGTCGACCGGCCCGGTCGACCGGCAGCTGTCAGAAATTCTGACAGATTCCAACAGCTATATTTTTCTGACAGATTTTGTTGGGATCTCACCCCAACGAATCTCTCTTGCTGTTTTACCCAATTTTTCATCCCCTATAAATAGTGGGTCACTTCAACATGATAAGACAACAATTCCAAAACAATTTTACAAGAGATTTCCATAAGAATTTCAAGTCTTCATTTTAGAAAAGATTTTCAAAGCCTAAATTCCATACACCCATTTGAAGCCCATACCTCTACTTCACTCTAGTTTTTGCACTACACAATCCTAAATTTTTACATCTACATATTGGTTATAGGATTGTGCAAGTGAGCTATTTATGATCAAATGTGATCATTTTCTTCTTGAGCGAAGTTGTAGAGGCATCGGCCTCAAGCGAGCTAGTGTGCTCCGGGTGGTGTTGCGGCATCACAAGTGATCGGACAAGTGTGTCCTTGTATTGAAGATCCGGTGGGATCGACAATTGTGGAAATCCTTCAAGTGTGAAGGCGGGGACGTAGAGCGTGGCTCGAACCTCGGAAACATGTACTTGTGTTTGCGTTTGCTCGAATTTTCTCTAAACTCAAACTCCTTTATTTCTTGCAATACTATTGTGTTTATTATTGCTTATCCATTTAATTTGTGCAATTTGTTAGTAGAATTTTTAATTCCGCATTGTTTCCATATTTCATATAGCCATCACCTATTCACCCCCCCTCTAGGTGATTTCAGCTTCATAGTTTTTCTTCTTTCTGAACTTTTTGCTCCTGTATTTTTCTTTCTTCTTGAGCAAAGGGCAATCCATCTTCATATGATCTGGTTTATCACAATTAAAGCATTTGAATTTACCTTGCTTTAGAAATCTCCTGAATTTCTTTGAAAGCATTGCCATCTCCTCTTTATCGTCATTGAAATCGTCCGTGTCGGAGGATGCATGGAAAGCAAGTTCTTTCTTCTTTGAGTGGTGTTGTCGTTCCTCCTTCTTTCTTTCTTCCAATTGCACTTCATATGCCATTAGATTATCGATTAGGTTTTCTAACGAGAAAGTTGAGAGATCATTCGCCTCTTCAATAGCGGTTGTCTTCTTCTCCCATTCTGGTGTGAGTGCACGAAGGATCTTACGAACTCTTTCAACTTGGGTGTAGTCCTTTCCAAGAGATGCTAAGGAATTGGTAATGTCGGTGAATCTTGTTACCATTTCGGATATGGTTTCATTCTCCTCCATTTTGAATAATTCAAACCTGTGGACAAGAACAGATATCTTAGATTCCTTAACTTTACTTGTGCCATCGTGTGTTACCTGAAGAGTATGCCATATTTGATGTGCAGAAGTTGCTGTTGACACACGGTTGAACTCTTCTTTGGTTAGGGCACAGAACAAGGCATTCATCGCTTTGCCGTCAAGGTTCGCATTCTTCTTTTGATCCTTACTCCAAGCGTTGTAGTTGGTTGTTGTTTGGTGTACGATGCTTCAACGATGTTCCAAGTTCGTAGTTGAGCGATTGCAAGTAGATCTTCATTCTACACTTCCAATAGTTATAGTTGGATCCGTCAAATAGCGGTAGACATTGTGTAGAATGTCCTTCTTTGAATTGGATGATGAAAACTCCGTTGCCATCCTTGTTTGGTTGTTGACTTGAACCCGCTCTGATACCAATTGTTGGTCCCCGAGATGATGTCAAATGCGGAACTATCTCTGTTGGCAATTATGGATCTAAAAATACCCAAGTCAAAACAAAACTAAACAAGAAGGATTAACGTTAAGCAAATAAATAAACTTGCAAAAAGAAAACAAATCTTAGAAAATAGACAAACGCAAATAAGAGAGATTTATCCTGGTTCGGTCCTCGTGACCTACATCCAGTCCCCAAGCCACCCGCTTGAGATTTTCCTTTATCCTTGATTTTGTACACCCAAAATCACACCATGCACACCACTTGACAAATCCCCTTTGCCAAATGTGTACACCTTCTCTATATCCAAGAGAACACCTTCTCTTCCATCAAGAGAATAAACTTCACCTTGTACAACTGCCTCTACACCAAGAAGCCACCCGTGTACAATGATTGCTTTGAGTATTACAACACTTTTCCTATAAGCCTTGGTACTGAATGTGTATGTGAACAAGGTCTAGTATAGGAGAAACTTCAGAGAACTTCACAATGGAAATGACTTTTGGTGAAGAACAGAAGTTGAAAATTCATTTTTCTGGTTTTGACAGAATTTTTACTTGGAAAACTGAAGATTTGGATTGATGTTTGGCCTTTGGATTAACTACCCTTTATATAGCTGAAGACTAGGGTAAGTTAGGGTAGTTACAGGTGCAATTTGAATGTTCAAACGTTGGGAAACGTTGCACAAAAGACCAACAGTCAGAAACTGTCCCAGTCAGAAACTGCCTATAGTCGACTTGCCTTTTGAATTAGTCGACTATACAAGGCAATTTTCTACTATTAGTCGACTAGGTTTGACTATAAGTCGACTAGGGTAAGATACGTTGGACTAACAGTTTTCTGGATAACTGAATCAAGTCGACTGCGACTAACTTTCAAGTAGACTGGACCAGCTATTAGTCTACTAGGGGCAAGGGATTAGTCGACTACAAATGCTATTAGTCGACTATGTTTTACTGTTAAGTCGACTAATGCAGAAACAGAGAGTTGGGTCTGATTTGGACACTTGACTAGTCGACTAGGGTTTGGGTCAAGTCGACTATACATGTTATTAGTCGACTTGTCATAGGTATTAGTCGACTAATGGACATTGATATGGTGTGTGTGTCAAGGCTTTTTACATGCTATTTCATCTTTACAAAAAACATCACATAACTCTCCTTGGGACATCTTGATCATGTAGAACTCTTGATTCTTCGTGTGTTAGAGCTCCAAATGAAATGCTCCACAAAGTCTTCATCGAAATATGTTCCAACAAAAGTTCTCTATCTTTATTTTTTCAAAGTTTTTGGAAAATTAAAGAAAACCAATATTTGGAAATTCTAATTTTGTTCTTCATTTCTTTATCTATCAAGAAGTTTTTCCCAAGAGTTTTTCTTTGTTATTTCTTTTCCAAAATACTTTGTTTTCTCACACTTGAGCTATCAATTCTATACCTATCTATAGGATCTTGTTTTTGTGAGAAAATTATTTGTGATCTTTGAGATCACCAAGAGAGTTTGTGATAATTTGGATCACCAAGTTGTAAACCTTTTTTCTTTGCATTTACATTGTTCCTTTCCTTTTGTGTAGAGGTGACTGTGTAGATAGAGGAGTTGTGTACTCCCATTATTGAGTTATAATTTCTCAGTGAAGGTTCCTTTGTGGAAGGTCCTGTGTGGACATATTAAAAATCCTTCCGTGTGAAGGTGGGAACATAGAGCAGTGGCTCAAACCTCAAAACATATTACTATATTTGTGTTTGATCTATTTTCTCTATCTCCTCTATATCTTGCATTGCTTTACATTTTTCATATTCATATACATACTTGGTATTTTTTGTGTGCCGACACTTGTGTTCAACCATGAGAGCTTTTAAAGCATCTCAACTCTTAGTTTAAAGGAATCTAAAGGAGTAGTTTCAGATCCCTTCACGTGGAATTTAGGCTCACTCTTGGTTACGCATAGTGTGTTAGCAATTAAGTTTTAAATCCCGCATCATTTGGATGTACACCTATCCACCCCCTCTAAGTGTACTTATAATTGGTATCTGAGCTTGCGCTCCTGATATTCGGTTTAACCACCTAGGAGTGTGATCCTTGGATAACTAATCTAGTCATTTACTTTGTACACATATAATATACACTCATGGACTATCTTGCCCCTCCCATGTATGATGTTTCCAATAATAACTTGTGAAAATTTAAAATGAGTTCGTACCTCAAAGCCCTAAGTTTACATGTTTACTTTGCCACTACCAAGAAATTATATATTGGTAATGAGAAGTATTTAAAGGTTAATGCACAAGTCATAGATGCATTAAAGCACACACTTAGCAATGAACATAATTCTTTGTTTTCTCATTGTGATTCCGCTTTTGCAATGTGGGACACATTGACTTCTCCCAAGGAACAAATGACAAATGTTTTGGAGAAGGAATCTAGTGGGGATGAGTCTGATGAAGCTTACTTTATTGTCCAAGGGAATAACTTTCTTGAGGTAAACTCGGACACTCAACTAGATAATAGTACTAGTACTTCATGTAATGAAAATGCTATGAATGCACATACTTTAAATAAATAACTATCTATGTTTTGTGAAAACTTGCTTTCAAAGTACAAAGCTTTGAAAAGCAAGAGTTTAGAATGAAAACAAGAAAATAAAAATTTATTTTTAAAACTTAATATGATTTTGCAAGGGAAGATTGAGGTTTCTAATGAAAGGAACTCATTGAAATCCCAACTATACCTTACTTTGAAAGAAAACAAAATTTGAAAAACAAAATAATTTGATATTGTTTTAGAAAAGAACAATGTTGTCTTCAAAACTTGAATTTGTTTTAAAATAAAATAATTTTTTGAAAAATAAAATTGTTTTAATTTCAAAAGAATTAGATTTTGCTTCAAATATTTCATTGAAAAATGATTTAGCTTCCCTTTCTTGTCATGATTCTATTGTTATAGCTCCTATTGATAAGAATACATGCTCCACATCTTCTTCAAGCTTTGATAATGATATTTGCATGTTGAAAAAGAGTGTAGATTGTTTGGGCTCCACTTTGAGCTAATGTGCTATGGATCACAAGAAATTAGAATTCATGTTTCATAAGAAATATGCATCACATATTCATTCACACCCATCATGGCATACACATGCTCATCATGCTCACACATGTGATTACATGTATGCTAATGTGTACACTTGTATACATTTTGGACGTAAGGGCCACCTTGCAAAATTTTGTTATGATAAGATTAATAATTTGAATTTTTCAAGTAAATTAGTTTGGGTTAGAAAAGGTGCTAACTCCATGGACCCAAAAAACTGTGGGTACCAAAATTCACCCATATTTTATTTCATGTAGGTGTGGGCTCTCATACGACGTGAGAGTATCGTGCCTTGATGGTGGATGCATTTCGAGCTAAAAGATCATATTTATGAATGCATCACTTTCAAGGGATGTTTGGTGGGAGAACCACCATGGTTTGGAGATCCACAAATTGGTTCATATGATTTGGTAACTATCTTTAACTCCTATTTTAGTTCACATATTTTTATCATTGATGATTTTTTTTGGCATGTCATATTTTAATGCTCATTATGTTAAATGCAATATTAATTAGACATGTGATATACATAAATAGTCTGTGAGATACACTCATGTTTATATGGATTCATATTTTTGTGTTCTTACTATAATTTAGCTATTATGTATATCTTAGATCTAATAGCACGTGCATTTAGCCTAATGAACACGTTTGTTTATATTTTGTGTACTTCATGTTTTGATTACATGCTTAGATGTAGTTTTCATTAAAGCTTGTGTTTATACTTATACAATTAGTGAGCGACACTTGATTATTACGTATTTGTGCTTCATTGCTCTTGTGTACTCATTAAGTTTATTAGTATGACCTAATTTTGATGATTCTTACATTTTTACTTATTTTTTCCATTTTTCTGCATGTTTTTATTTAGCTTCATGTATATGTTAATTTTGTTTAAAACTCTTAGATATACATGTCTATCCTAGAGTCACTTGCCTTCATGTAATATTCTTTAGACTCGTTTCTGTTTGGGATATGTATGTATACTTTAATTTTGACAAAACATACATATGCCTTGAAGCTTGTTTAGCTTTTGATAAAAATAGAATTTCTCATGTGTGATGATTTTCATGTTTTGAGTAAGAAATTTCTTATGAGCTTCAATGATTTATCTCCATAATTATGTTACATGATCTTTGCACACTTGATATATTTTATTTACTCATGATTTTGATATATGGGCCTATATGTGCTTCATAGATAGATTTTTGAGTGTCGATTCTCGTGTAATTTTCATATATTATGAAATATATTTGTTTTATTCCTTACTTGAAGGATTTCATACGAGTTCTCAAAATTATCATAAATAGTTTCATTATTCTTCATTTTGGTAGTATGTTTCAACTATACTACAATGATCTTCAAATCATATTTTTAAAATCCTTACCATCAAAGGGCGGTTGGTTGGGGCGACCATGTGTTGTATAAGCTTATTGAATATCTTTCAAACATGTGCATGAATAGGGTGGTAGTTATGAATTATACACTTGATTTTAATGGAAATTTATTTTTGTATACTCATATTTATTTCTATACGCATGTATCTTAAATTCAATTAATATTATATTGCTTTGATCATACATACATATAGATATTTTGTGTACTTATTATACAATGTCCATACATTTTAAAGCACAAATTGATTTTATGCTAAGCTTGATTTAGTTCTTAATGATAATTGATAGTTTTATAAGCTTATGCATTATTTTTATGGTATTTCAAAAAGAGGGAGAAATTTTTTTGTTTTATCTTTCAATTGGTATCTTACTATCACTCTTTGATGAAAAATATTTGTTTTGGTATATGCTAACATTTTTAATATTTGTATCAATAATCTTTAAATTGATATTATTCTCAATTTGGTATATTTATTGCAAAATGATTTTAGTGTTTACCTAAAAAAAATTAGTTTTTACTTTCAATTGTTATCATGTCCTTCAATTGGTATCAATTGGTAAAAAGATTATTTTATTTTAATTTGATAAAAAGATGGTTTCACTTTCAATTGTCTTCTTTCAATTGATTGTTTTTATTGATATCAAATTTTATTTAAATTATGTTTATTGGTATCGCATGGTCAATCCCAAATTATTCTTTTCTTCAAAATAATGTTTTGTTAGTATTGTTTGTTTGTCTTTACCCTTTGTTGATGAGTGACAAAAAAAGGGAGAAAGATTTGTGATTATATATACATGTTTGATTAATTGTTTATGCGCACACGCGCGCGCGCACACACACACACACACCACATATGTTTTTATAGTATCTTAAGCTTACATTGTATATCTTTATCGTTTTATTCATATGCATAAGTTAAGGGGGAGCTTCTATGAAGCCTATCCTAATTAATGCATATATAACCTCATAAGTTTTGTCATCATCAAAAAAGGGAAGGTTGTTGGCCCAGAGGCCTTTCACCTTAGTTTTGATGATGACTAACTTATGAAGGTTAGTTTGCTAATGAGTTTGTATTGATATTTAGTTATTGATCAAGATCATAGTAGGTGATTAGCTTCAACAAAGGATTCAAAACCAGTTTTGGATCTAACACATGTAGATTCAAGAGCTAGCGTGTCAAGATCGCATCTAGCACTCGGTTGGAGTCAAGCTCTATGGATCATATTTGGATCGAGTCGGCTTGGAGATCAATATCGACAAAAAGACTTGCATCTAGTTTTGTTTAGTTTTGATCTAGTGTAAGAATAGCTTAGTCTTAATATGCTCAAGTCCACACACAAAAGTTCAATAGTTTTTTGTTTCAGTTTAACTGTTTTTGAATTTCAAGGATACATATATAGTTTTCATGAATAGATAGAATCAGAATAAGTTTTACATTGTAGGATCTATAAATAAGGCAACATAAACACTAGAAGGGGGTGAATAGTGTTTATAAACTTTTAATAACAAAAAGTAAACTGCTTCCAGGAAAGTAAATGCACAAAATAAATCTTAGAAATTTCAAATGCAAACAAGAGAGATTTTATTCTGGTTCGGTCCTAGTGACCTACGTCCAGTCCCCAAGTAACCCCTTACGATTTTTCTTATCCAATTTTGATACACCCAAAATCAACTCATGTACACTACTTGAAAAAATATCCTTCGTCAAATCTGTACAACTCTTCTTTACAGCAAGAAGACACTTTCTTTGATAGATTACAATGTAACATATAAACCTTGAAACTTGTATGTGATTGTGATTTCAAGGTTTATATGTTACATTTGAAACTTTTGAACAGAGTTTTGGACAGAAAACTAATGATTTGAATTGGTGAATTCATCCAAGGACAACATTTCTATTTATAGGTAAAAATAATGGTCAGTTAGGGAAGTTATCAATTCAAATTTGAAAATCAAAATGTTGGAAAAAAAATGCCAGAATCTGAAAACTGAATAGCATTCCAGAAACTAAACTTAGTCAACTAGGGTATAGGATTAGTCAACTAGTATATGATATATTGCCTAGGTTAGTCGACTAACTTAAAGACCAAGTCGACTAAATTGTTCTGACACAGACTGATAAGTCTCTGGAAACTGAAATTAATCTACTATATAAGGGGATTAGTTGACTAACTTTGAGTACAGTTGAAAAATATAGAACAGACAATTTTCTGTAAATACACTTAGTCGACTATAGAAGATAGTAAGTCGACTATAGGATATGTTAGTCAACCATAGAAGAGGATAAGTCGATTATAAGTCTGTTTTGTGTGTGTGACCAAGGCTTTTAACAATCTTCTAAAAAATAAAGAAAAAAACACAAAAAATAGTAAATATCCTTATATAATCTTGCGTTGCAAGAACTGAGTACTAGCTTTTCAAATTGAGCTCCAATGTACCTGCATCACAATTCTTATCATCAAAATATAAGTTCCAATATTATCCCCTTTTCTGATGATGACAAACTGTGTATGTACAAACTCCCCCTACAGAGAACAGGTATAACAAATATAGAATGTTCATGAATCTGTTTAAACTCCCCCTGCATGAAACATATATCAAGAAAATACAAAAAACACAGAGAACAAATGTGCATACAAGCATAGGCCATATATCTTCTTCCTCTTTGTCATTACCAAAAAGAGAGAAATATCACAAAGTCACACACATAGAGCCATATTATAGAGACAAACATACTTTGCAGAACATAAAGTATCAATTATTATAGCAAGGAGTCATAAAAAAAAACATAGCGAAAGAAAACAAAAAATATATCTTAAAAGTCAAAAAATCAACAAAGTTGGTCACATGTAGGAGATACATAATATATTTGGCATTAAGCAAGAACTCTAAAACCATGTGTAGCAACACTAAAAAGTCCAACGCCATGTGCATCATATGTTGGATCCAGGAGGAGGAGGTGGTGGAAAATGGGTCTTGAGGTGATCCAATATTTCTAACTGCAAAGGAGTCCATTTTCAGTTGCATATTCATGAAATGCTCCATAAGTAAAGATTAATCATTGAGTAATGCAGACTGAGAGGCCATCATAGAGGATTGTTGGGTTTGTAGTGCCAAAATTTCAGTAGAGAGAATTGTAAAAGGCATCAAGAAAGGAAGAAGGTGTTTAAGTTGAAGGCGGTTCAGTGAATGGAGGTAGAGTTGAGGAGGAAGGACCTTGACTAGAGCTTTGTGGAGGAGGAGAGGGTTGATGTTGAGGCTGTGGATAAGGTTGAGGGAAGTCAAGGAGTTTCATGCAATGGAGAACTGCACGATCAAAGGTTTCAATACCTTGACGACACAAGTTTCAGAAGCAAGATCTAATTTAAATTTCTGAAACACATGAGACAGAAAAGCTCCATAGGGTAAGAAAGAAGTATGTTCTTTGATAATGTTATCAAATGTGATCTTAGCTCAATTAACTTCAAGTCCTACCATGATGGCATAGACGCATATAGTTAAGTCACGGAAAAAAATAGTTATAACTCCTAATTTTGGGCATATATTATAAGAAAGGATACAACTAATAAGACGAGGAATATGTTGTAATTTTGTGTTGGTCATTGGTGGTCCTTGACCTAGAAGAAAAAATACTTTCTCATCATCCATATCAATATCATTAAGTGATAAGCCGTGATATGGAATTGAGAAGTCATGACCTAAAGATTTAGGGGTTAAATTGATATGAACACCTTTAAGCAAAGAAGAAATTTGAACAGAATCATCGTTACCTCCATCGGTTAAATTAGTGTAAAAGAGGGGATCAAAAGGATAATACCCTTATCTAGCTTCAGTTGAAAACATGATATGAAGTCCAAAATTTTGAAGAACTGATTCAATATCATACTCATGAAAGTCTTCATACTTAACAAATCGACCTGGTAAGATTTTTAATTGTGAAAGCCTTAAGAAATCATCTTCTAGAGGAGAATTTTTAAGAAAACCTTAAAATCTGTTTGAGAGGAAGATGAAGATGGTGTTAACTTAGTTTTCTTAGATCTTGACATGATGGTAGATGAAATTAAGTTCTAAGAGAAGATAAATATAGTTGAAAATGCGGGAAATAGTATGAAAAAGAGAAAGATTAGAAAGAAATAACCTGAAATTGGAAGGAAACTTGAAAGTAGTCGAATAAAGAAAAACAAAGGCTACTGCTGCTGAAGAAGAACGGTAATAAAAGGAGGGTTTTTTTATGGTGAATAAAGGTAAATAGGAGATGTAAAAGTAAATCAAGGGTTAGGATTTAGTATGGGGAGAGATCGGATCCAAAATAACACGGAATGGGTCAGGTTTGAAAGACAGAAATCCAATAGCAAAACACAATTTTTTCAGGGTTAGTTGACTTTAAGTCTATGATTAGTTGACTAATCCTTGGGTTAGTCGACTAATGTTATATATAGTCGACTAATTCTGAAAAATTCAGAATACCATGTTTTGTTGATTACAATAGTCAACTAATAAAATGTCAAGTTGAGTAACAAGTGAAAAATGCATTAAAATAGTCTGAAAATATATTTTTAATTATCAAAAATATCATAAATACCCAATATCTTTGAAATCTCATAAAAATATCTCTTTAAGAGGTTTTGTAAAGATATCTGCAACTTGATTATCAGTTGGTATAAAACTTAATGAAATTTCACCTTTTAAAGTATGATCACGTAAAAATGATATCTAATATCAATATGCTTTGTACATGAATGTTGAATTAGATTTTTAGATAAGTTAATGGCACTGGTATTATCACACATAATAAGTGAATTTGTGATGGATATACATAATCAAGTAAGATTTGTTTCATCCAGAAAATCTGAGCACATGCAACACTAGAAGCGATATATTCTGCTTCGGTTGTCGATAATGATACAGAATTTTGCTTTTTTATTGAACCATGATACTAGTGAATGTCCTAAAAATGACAAGTACCACTAATACTTTTACGATCAGATTTATATCCAGCAAAATCAACATCACTAAATGATATTAAACCAAATGTACTTGATTTAGGATAAAATAGACCATAGTTAACAGTGTTATTAATATATCGAAGAATCCTTTTCACTGCTTTAAGGTGTGATTTCTTAGGGTTAGATTGATATCTAGCACATAAGTAAACATTAAACATAATATCAGGTATACTTGAAGTAATATATAATAAAAAACCAATCATACCTCGGTATTCTTTTTTATCAACATCCTTACCAGGAATGTAGTCGTACTTATGAGAGTGTTTTTACCACCAGATTTTTTCATACCAAATATTTTAAGCAGTTCCTTTGCATACCCTGCATTGAGAAATGAAGATTCCATCATTCATTTGCTTTATTTTCAGACTGAGAAAATAATTAAGTTCACCCATGTGACACATCTCAAATTCATTCTGCATGGTATTAGAAAATTTTTGACAAAGATTATCATTAGTAGATCCAAACAAAATATCATCAACATATACTTGTATAATTAAGATATCTTTATTAACATGTTTATAAAAGTGTTGTATCTGCTTTGCCAATCTTAAAACCAGAATTAAAAAAAAAACTTTTTAATCTATCATACCAGCACGAGGTGCTTGTTTTAAACCATATAAAGCTTTCTTAAGTTTAAAAATATGGTTTGAAAATTTTTCATGTTCAAAACCTAGAGATTGTTCAATATAAATAGATTCTTTAATAACATCATTTAAAAAGACACTTTTAACATCCATTTGATAAATTTGAAATTCATAAAGCAAGCATAAGCTAGTAAAATATGAATAGATTCAAGTCTTACTACTGGTGCATAAATTTCATCAAAATCAATATCTTCTTCTTGATTTTATTCATGTGCAACTAACCTAACTTTGTTCTTAATAATTTGACCTGATTTATCGAGTTTTTCTTAAATACCCATTTGTTACTGATGACTGGATGATTCAGTAGGTGATTGTACAAGATCCCAAACATCAATTCTGACAAATTGATTCAACTCTTCTTGGATTGCAATAATCCAAAAATCATATGCATATGCTTCTTTGATATTCTTCGATTCAATGAGTGATATGAAAGCAATATGTGTCATGTAGTTCAGCTTGGGTCTAGTCTGAACATCTTGAGTTATTCTCCAATAACCAAATCATTTAGATGATTCCTTACTTCAACATATGCTCTAGGTAATTCAGTAGGAGTCTCATCATATTAGAAATGTTAGTATCATCAGAAGATATAATAATATTATCAATAGAAGTATCTATGATATCATCATCATGTAAAGAAGTATT